>MJUU01018652.1:2770-44716 GCA_002080025.1 Modiolus philippinarum
GGGCTGGTTAGGGACTTTAACCGTGGTTGAAAAAAAACTTTCAGTAAATAAAAACTCCACAATTTGTGTGTAATTTTTATGTGCGGGTAAAATTATGATTATTTCTATAATTAATTTAATTCAAATCAAATCAATTCTACATTAATAATAATTTTTTTATATTTCCTTGAAATCTCAAGTTGTTACTTCTATGGTTGTTACTGTTTTTAGGAATAGCTAAGGACATTATTACCAACCAACAGAGAGTAAATCTGTAAGCATAAGGTATTGAGAACAAAATGACAATTTTATGACCCAACCTGACCGCAGTTAGTCATAAATGATCATTATTATTAATTGCAACTATTTTCACAGCCAAGAAATCTGCAAGCATAGGGTCAGAATGATATTATAAGACCACAGAAAGCCATTAATGATCATAATTATTAATTGCAACTATTTTCACAGCCATGAAATCTGTAAGCATAGGGTCAGAATGATATTTTAAGACCCAACCTGACCACAGATAGCCATAAATTATCATAACTATTAATCGCAACTATTTTCATAGCCATGAAATCTACAAGCACGGGGTCAGAATGATATTTTAAGACCCAACCTGACCAAAGATAGCCATAAATGATCATAATTATTAATCGCGACTATTTTCACACCCATGAAATCTACAAGCATTGAGTCAGAATGATATTGCAAGACCCAACCTGACCACAGAAAGCCATAAATGATCATAATTATTAATTGAAACCATTTTTACAGCCATGAAATCTGTAAGCATCAGGTCAGAATGATATTTCAAGGCCCAACCTGACCACAGATAGCCATTAATGATCATAATCATTAATCGCAACTATTTTCACAGAAAGAAAAATAGAAAATAAATGATCTCGGCGAAAAATAAATTTTCTAACCCGCAAAATGTTGAAAATAAATAATCTGACTCGACCAAAACTGCCAGCCCCCGCCCCCTTCCGAATCAAATTGTCGTCCCCTTATGCAATGCAATCATTTTCTTTTTAGTTGTTTGCTTTGAAATTTACCGTGATGTACTTTGAGTTTCGCTTACAAACATAATTTAATCTGAAAGAAGACCAATATTGGCTATTGTGATTAAGACAATGTCATGTTTTGTAAAATAATTTGAGAAGTCACATCGCAGTTTGAATAAACAGAGATTTCCCGCACATTTCGCAATTCCGGAACTTGCAATTCTCATGCCGGAAGTTAACACGACAGAAACCGAAACCGGAACTTGCAGTTTTCATAGACTTTAAAATCTCTTACGACACCGTTGCTTCTTATATGCCCAAATGAACTCGAATTTAAAGAGAAAACTGATACCCCATCATCAGCATCATACATGGACCTTTGCCTCTACATTGACAACTCTGAGCGTCTGAAAACAAAACTTTACGACAAGCGTGATGATTTCGACTTTCCAATTGTTAACTTCTTGTTTTTGAGCAGTAATATTCCCACATCTCCGGCACATGGCGTCTACATTTCAGAACTTTTTCGCTATTGTCCTGCCTGTAGTCTGTACAGCGATTTTGTTAACAGAGCGAAATTACTGTCTCAAAAACTTGTACATCAAGGGTATGTTCAATCACTGTTGCAATTGTCACTACATAAGTTTAACGTTCGTCACCATGATTTGACAGTCCGTTACAATGTGTTTATTCTGACAGATGAGAATAGAGATCTTTAGGTAAATCCAGGGTTTATTACTGGACAGACAAATAGCGACTGTAACAAAACCGGACTATTCACTGGCAGTGTGACGAGTTTTACGCGTGGAGCAGATCATGCTTATCCCACCCAGAGTACATGATGATACCTCCTTTTTTGTAGGGGTTGACACTGCTAATAAAAAAATATCTCTGGGTAGATCCAGGGTTTATTATCGGACTGACAAACAGCGAATGTAACTGTCTCAATTCGTGTTGGATATGAATTACCATGATTCTGGAGTTTTGATTTTGGAATTTCCCCTTCCATCATTTTTGCTTTGGTATTCGTTTGCCGGTATATTTAATGAATTTGACTTGTACTTTTTTAATGCATTTGACATAGAGGGTACACCGTTTCTCCGGGCATCTTGAAGCCACTATAAAATCTTGTATCCTTTGATTGTTTAACACACAATACTACCCTTCTACACGATAATAAAACAAATCGGTACTTCGGTTTCTAATCCAGCAGTATTTTTTAAATGAAAGATTAAAAACGTGATTGTGTTAGTTAAGGTTTTATACCTTCACCATAGTCCTTGCTATGTAAAATGTTACACTGACAAAAAGTAAATGCGACGACATTGGTCGAATTCGGAATGTTAAATTTATTGCAGAAAATTTTGAATGCGTATTGGAGACATGTAATTTTAGTTTCCGTTACTCGGATAATTATTCTTTACTTGATCATCGTAACTTAACTGTTGCATGCGTCAGAAATGGCGCCATCAGAAATGATGGACATCCCCGTATTTTCCTGTTTGACACAGAAAATAGATGTCATAGATATTTTTTTCTCAATATTTTGGAAATCAAATGATCGATAGTCAAGATTTTTATTAAAAATAAATGCAAGGATATAAGGTTGCTGGATAGAATTCCAAACAACTGGTGAAAACGTTTGTCCTAATTGAAGCAAATTATAAAAGTATAGTTGCTAGGTAGAATTCAGAAAATAATTGGTCTTTGAGACCTTCAGGAAGTTTGCCAAAATTGGAGTCAAATATTTTGGAAATCCGATCGGTGAAAATGTTTGTTCTAATTGAAACAAGTTATAAAAGTATGGTTGCTAAGAAGAAATCCAAAAATAAGTGGTTTTTTAAACCTTTCGAAAGTTTGCCAAAATTAGAATCAAATATTTTGGAAAACCAATTGTTGAAAAATGTTGGTCCTAATTGAAACAAATTCTAAAAGTGTAGTAACTAGTAAGAATTGCAAAAACATAAGTGGTCTTTGAAACCAAAGTTTACCAAAACCGGAATCAAAACTGGAAATCCAACTGGTGAAAATGTTTATCCTAATTGAGGAAAATTCTAAAAGTGTGGTTGAATTCCAAAAAAAAGAAAGAAGTGGTCTTTGAGACTTTCATGATATTTATCATGTAGTTACTTGTTTTGGAGTACGGAACATTAGCATATATTGTTGGTTTATAGTTTTCTCCTTTTGGAAGATTTTTTTGCCTGTTTTTTTCCAAAGTTTGTTTAAACAATACTTTCTTAGCTCTTCAGAAGTACTTTCCTAGCGCTTTGGTTTTTCTGGAAAAATATTATCAAAAATTTTGACAAAGAAAATTAAAGGCACAATTAAAGTATTTTTTAGAGATTCTGGCGATATGCCTTCCGACTGATTCATAGGTCACCTTAAATACTAGATAATCTTTCGGATATAAAATGCAGTAGTATATATGTGTAGTATTCTCCTCATATTAGTACATAAAATGAGAAGAATTTGCAGCGCAAAAAATATATAAAATCGTATCTTAAGCTTTCACAGATTTTTAACTTGAAAAGACAACATTAACAGATAAGATAGCCAAGATGTGCAAATCAAATGTTCTGGTCAAAAATACTGGTCAATCATATCTTCTACTCCTCCTTGATGTACTGGTTAAGCATTTCTTCTTCTCCTGCTTGATGCATCGCTATATTTTCCTTTTACTCTGTCAACTTCATCTACGTCTACATCAGTACGGATACGTTTTCTCTTGTTTCCCGCTTTGGATTTTTGTAATGCTTGTTTTAGAGAGGTATCATCATAATGAGACGTACCAGGTTTGGCCATAACTTTCTGAATACCAGTTCCTCCTTGTGCTGCTGGGGATATCCTTTCATAACTGCATCGTAAAATGTTTTATCACCATTGCTGTCTACAATGTTTCGCAGAACTGCTCGGAAGTCTTTATCGCTTCCAGGGGTACGCGCTGGAACGGACTCTGCAATTTGGGTCAAAATAATAAGCTCTGATGCCCCCTCGGCTTTAGTTTTGTCAACAATTCCCCCGAAATCTATGCTTCTTGTCGCCGGTCTATCCATTTCATCCAACATACCCATTGCCAGGTTTTTTCTTTGAAGTGGTGTCATGTCGCTGTCTAGATTAGAAAGGATGTCTTTATAATTTGGCCCTTTATTATTAATCGTGAAAAAAAATTGGTCTCTCGAATGTTTAAAGGGTCGTGGTCTTGTTTTAATTTCCATTCTCTGCCCGCCAATCACTCGACTGTATTCGTACTTTGTACCAGGTGGCTGTTGTTGCATAATTCGGGACCATTCCTTGGTTGTAAGCTTGTCTAATTCAGCCTGACGTGTATCTGAGGGCAAACTAAACATATCATCGAACTTTTTCCGATATTCTGAAGCTCGTTTAATACTACGATCATTGGCAGTTTGGAGTTTGTCAATCTGAAAAAATAAGAGAAAATTTAGATACTCTTTACAAATATAAGTGTCTTTTTAATGTTTTGCTCAATCTTTGGTGTTGAACTGCACATCAGATATTAGAGATTTAAAGTTTCAATTTTTGAATTTATCAGCCCAACAACCTGACCTGAACTTGTGCATCAAATCATTGCAAAAATTTCATTTAATTCTAATTATTTTGTCACATTCATTCATGGTTAAACCTTTCTCAATTTTAAACTATGAAAAATTCAGAGCAGCATTTATCGTTAAATCGTTTCGACAGAGATTTTCAAGAAGATACTCCATATTTCTGTAACAATTATTACCTTTGGAAACTACGAGACCCATAGAATATAAGTATCTAGCACCAGAGAAATTACAGGATCGAGAAATATCAGACACCCAAGGATAAGATTTCAATATTTCAATATTGGTTGTAATCCTAGACAGTCGTGTAAAATGAAGGTCAAAGTATAATACTTTTAGCTGAAGACTAGTCAAAAAACGAATTATTCAAGATTAAACCTAAGCAATCTCACAATATTAAGTGGACGATATATCATTCCAATTCTGGTGCAATATCGCATACTCTAAATCGAGTTATTCATGCCCTAGATGTAGATCAATTTCACCAAATGATTAGATGAAACTCAATGACACACAAAGATATACTATCAGCAAAGGCCATTGATTTAGGACCTGTAGAATATAAGATATAATTTTATATTAAAAACATACTAAAATCAGAATGTTACAGAAGGGACGATGCATCATATTTTTCATCACTTTAGATTGTATAATGCATTCAAAATTGACATTCGGGAACCCAATCTTTTCTTAACCTTTGCTGGATGATGGTGTAGAATCATGGCCCATTTAAACTGACATATATCTGATTCCACACCGGACTTGCTCGGTCAAGTGCCATGCCTTTAGTTGAACAAACTAACTCTTTCGGAATACTTCATCATATTCGGCACTGTTTTATTGCACAGATTGAAACTGTTAAGATTTTCACAGAATTCGTGTTCACTTCTACTTATTGTCCTTGTCCTGATTGATGTAGTCTACATTTTTTCGTATTTTGAACCGTTTGAGTCCTTATAAACGTCTTAATAATGATGATACTGAATAGTCTACATCGTCCGTGTTGCATTACATTTACTATTAAAATTTTATGTGATTTCATAGCTGCGGAAACATTGCTCTTATGATCCTTGGGAAAAGTTTTGATATTGGCGGTCCATATAGCTACGGATATTTAAAAAATGCATCTACTGCGATATTAAAGGAATTGCTTGTGTCTAGGAAGCTTTGACATCCAAGCACCATGATAAAAAAAAAACCTACAGCCATTCCTCGATTCTGCAGCTAATGATTTCATTGACACCAATCAATGTATTGCAGATGATTCAAATAAGGCTAAACATGATTCATGACTGCACCATTTAACTCCTTTATTTTTTTGACGATTTGGTCTCTAATATCAATTAAAATTTTCAAAATGTTATAAAAGTGTACGTCAAATAAAAAGTCAATCAAGAGAATTGAAAGTGAAATGAGGCCACTGATTTCAAGCCGATGAGATTCCTATTTATAAAACAATATCACTTTTGTGGCGTTTGTATTATTTTTCTCGTCATTTATGCTCTCTCTCTCTCTCTCTCTCATCCCTACATAGGGTCTGTAAGTCTCGTCATGTGACACCGAGAAATCACGATAAAATTGAAATTTGAAAACGTTTCCCGCTAAAATATGACGTTACATGATTATGAAATTCCAATTTTATGCGTGAAACGTCATATGTTTTTGCTTAAAATACAACTTCCGGGTACAAATTATGTACCCGGAAGTTCCAAAATTGGACGAGACTTACAGGCCCTATTGCCACGATTTATGGATTTATGATTTTGTTTTGTTGTTGCTTCGGTATTCATTTAGAATTTTATTAAAAACAACAAAAACAATAGTTTTATAAGAAATGCAATACTCATGCATGCTTTAGTCGTGTCAATTAAGTGAAATATACAAAAGGCAATGATATGCGTAGAGAGTAGAGACGAAAGTCGCTTAGCTGAAATGACGAACGATTAATATAAGATTTTAATATCAGGTTTTGCAAGTAAAAAATAAATTGGAAACTCAAGATGAAACCTCATCGGTTTCTCTGCTGTGAAAAAGCACCTTACTTTTACCATTTATTAAGTATCGACAGCGTCCGTATATTTCGAAGAACATGAGTCTTCATAACAGATGACAAAAGTCAGAGAATAAAAGGTTCACGGTATTCTTTGGAGTTCATTTATACCGGGGTTCTCGAAAAAGTAACTTATAGAAAGTTTGTAAACATCGGTAATATCTAAAAGTTACTGGAAGTCAATATCGGAAACCTGAATGAAAAATAAAGAACTAAGTACGGTAATTTGAAGTTCATCCGACGAATGCTTTAAAACATATATTTGTTGTTAAACGCTGATGGCAACACTGGTCCTTTATGTATTTTACTGGGGGGTATAATAAAGCGATATCATATTAAAGTCATAATAAAGTCACCTGAATTGGGAAATTAAGAATAACAAAAGTTTGTAAATTTTAATAAAATGTGGAGTAAATACAAAATTATCTACAAGGAATCTGTGAGGCGATGTTCACTATATTTATACACTCTCTATCAATTTTCAGCATCCGATAAGCTGGGGAATTCTAAAAGAGCATCATACGATATGACACGACTATATAAAGCTTTCCAAGAAATTCAAGATTGTATCGTTCGCCACTGCATAGACAACTTTGTCGAAAAGCTAATCTGTAATGCTAAAACTGTCAAAATTGAAGAAATCGGTAGCACCCCTAAAGTCTGAATACGTATTCCAAAGTATGGCATGCCTACTGAAAATCATGTGATAAAATTTCAATTTCATGTAAAATTATAGAGAAAAATTTGACAAAAAAAAACTATAAATGCTAAAAACATAAAAAAAATCGATTAAGTTTGGAAAAAACCTGCTTTCCTATTATACTATTATGCATCATGTACCTCACAGGTCTGAAAATGAATCTCACAATATAGCATAACTATGTTAAGATTGTGACAAAATTTCAGATTTGTATGTAATATTGCCGAAAGCGTTAAAATTGAATTAGTGAAAAAAGAAGGAATTACAATCTCCACATGTCTGAAAAAGTTTCACACAGTCGGGCATCCTACAAAGTTTGCGATAAAGTTTGAAGTTCGTATCAATTACCCGTTGCAGAGAAAAGCTTGAAAAATAGAACGGACACAGGGACGATAATAGGAACGCATGCAGTTACAACAGCATAACTAATCTCAAAGGGAGCAGTGGATCATTTTTTTGGTAATTTTTTACATGAAAGGACAAAAGCATGGAGACAACTTTAGTTTCGACAACTGCTTACTAACTATTCAAAGATCTGTCGTCGTTCTTCCGTATGAGTTCTTCCCCAGATGCCATGCAAAGTTATACATGTATAGTGAAGTACTGAAACAGTCGGTTCCTAAGTGGTTAACAAGAGTAGATATCTAATTCAAAAGGTACGGTAAGCTACAAAATGAGGGTTCTCTTGCTTAACATACCTGCTGAATAATAATATAATCCAAGGTCAAAGGTAGTACACATTGTAATCGTGGACTTTTATCATTAAAATTTTGAAAACAAAATCACTTATTCATTACAGGGGCGAATGCATGATTCACGCCCTCACGCCACCAACCTAATCTACGCCTGTGTTTGCTGGCAAATAAACGTGTTACCAATGGACTTTGTTTTCCAAATAATTAAAACGGCATAAAAGATAAAAAAGAGAAATTATTATTTATGTATCAAAATTTACAACATATTTCTATGTTACCAATCACTTCTATCCACGTTTACATTATATATTACAGCATGCTTTATATACAAGACATTCGACCTTGAATTAATTAGTTCTTACATTACACGATCCTGTAAATTATAAGAACAATGCTAAATACACTGAAAGTATGTTTTTAAATCATATAGTATATAGTTTAGGGAATTGTCAATTAATGACTGTGAAATTTCTCATTTTAAAGAATATTCTTGTGTATACACTAACTTAGGATGTTCCTTGAAATCCCTTTTTATTTATCATGTTAACTGACCACAAATATTTAGTTTAGAAAAATACCACGCTATAGTTCATTCAAACATAAAGATATATAGCCACCTATTACATATTAAACACGATTTACACAAATCATTAGGATTCAAGTAAAGAGTCATTTTACATTTGAAAAACATAACATTTGCTATTAATACATTCGTATACACGGAACTAGAGCTGGCACAATAATCACGAAACACCATCAGAATGGCAAAATTTTTTGTTAAAAGTCCGAATTCCAACAAGTAAATAAAATGTACACTAAACAAAATCATCTTACCACTATATTAATTAAAATTACTACAAACTATTAACTTTACAGTAACTTCGGTATTTTGTTATTTATCAACTGATTTTTTCATCATCTTCAGTCGATTTCAATGTTTTAAACAATAGTATATTTAGAACTATTTAAATACACTATCTCTTAGCAAGGGATTTTCCACCTCTCGGCCATTTCTGAACTATGAACTACATGTATGTGGCACTATTAAGCTTTTGATCAAATATGTAAAAAAAATGATGAGGCTTCCAAAGGTACACTTGATACAAAAAGATGAAATAAACGCCACTAACTAGTGTGAACTAGCATCAACCATATACTCACCTTTGAGCATTCGACGACATCTCTTTAAAGAATTCTTTGGCCCTGCAAAATAATATCGATCATAAATGAAAAAAAGAGGACAAACTCCCAGTATTTGATTTGGATATTGATATGTTTCTTTTCTATAATTGTCGTCTAAAATGAACAACTTTCATGTTCTTAACTAAACATACTAAAATAATTTTATTAAGAATTTAAATAACGCTCTAGCCAACGTGTGCCGACGTTCGCGAATTTTCATAAGAACGTTGGCACACGCCGAAGATATTGAAGAAATTCTCTTGTTGTACGCATTTATAACGTCAGACCCACGACCTACAACGCAAGGAAAACTAATATAGAACTTCTTTGCAACGCTCACAAAACGTGTAACAGCGAATGATAACGTTTCAAAGGCGTTTAACTAGCGTGTATGGCGTATACCAAACGCATCCATAATTGTCTTTTAGCATTCAAAGAACGTCTGTATAGCATTTTGACGATCTTTCGTCACTTCAGTTGGAAACTCTTCACCCAATGTCATTTGCAAAGGTAGAAATTGGTAGAAATGCCACCGAAAATACGACGGATTTGCAGGAGGGATAGGCCCCCCAAAAAACAAAATTATAAAAATATATATTTATGTCAGTCTAATGCTGAAATAAAGCAGCTATTTACATTCCTTTGAAATTTTGTCTTGCTCTTTTACCATTATTTTCATAATAAAACATTGGCTAATTCGTTACTCCTTAGTTACAAGGACGCACGGTTTACGTTCTTTACACGTTTAAAACAACTTTCGAGAAACTACTACATATGGCACACATTGCGTACAAAACTTACCTCTAGTGTTCGTTTAACGTGTGCGTAACTTATCAACAACACGTTGGCGAACGCCATGAAATTTTGAGCATGTTCAAAATTATCCGACGCACCCAACGTTCAAAAAACGCATGCCAAAGTGTGTCTACATGTTTGTAACGTGTTAAGGACTTGCCTCTAATTTAAACAATGCATATCAGCGTGTACAAAAATATTCTCACACGTCGACACACGTTGGCGCTGTGAGTTATAGTGTGACAGGGCCATAACATTTTAATAAGTTCAAGAATATATATTTACCGGTTTGTACATTTTTCCCACCCGTCTTTGCAATGTCGTCAATTTTATTTGTTTTTTTGCCAAGCTTTTTGATGACTCGCCTCCCTCCTTTGTGAAGAAGTTTTCCAAGTTGACCAACTGATTTCACAGTATCTACAGTTTCCTTGATTGCCCCTTTCAGTGGATTTTTATACAGTTTCACCACGGACTTCACTTGTGATTTAATGACGTTTTGTCCTGTTTTCATCAAAGCTTTCATTCCTGCCTTTATACCTACTTTACTAGCAACTTTAATTCCCTGAAATGCAGCAGCTCCCGTCCCGAAAGTTACAGCGGTTCCAAGATCCATAGCCAAGTCAATAGTACCTTCCAAAGCCCTTTCCTTGGCAATGCTAGTACATCCGATACCAGCATAGACTGCAGAAGAAACCAAGTTATAAACAGTACCAATGATTGGGATCCACGATATTATCTGCTGTGCCCTTTTTTCGCCTTCATTGGTGCACGCTCCCCTTTTTGTTCTAGGGTTTGACTCTGTGCCAATAAACAGATCAGTACTATTTACACCAAGTGCTTCATAGATAAGCATTTTAACGCGTGACTGAGCTGCTTGGTTATGATGTTCTGACCCATACACAGCGGCAGCAAAAACGCTGTACATTAGACCGACAGACTTCGATTTCTTCATAACATTTTATAGCCTTTTGACGTACTGTTTCGCTGATTGTTATCCCATCAAGAAATGTCCCTACAGAAACATGTGGTATTACAGTCATTTTATAGTTAGCTCGACCAGTGTGGCTGGCAGACATAAAGTCAGACTACAACTTTACACGCTGGACTAATCATTGGTCTTCATTACCTTTTGTGGACCAGTTTGTATCTTTAGAAATGTATTTAGTAACAGATCATGTAACACATAATTAGTTTGTTTGGCCATATAATCCCTAACACCTTAATTGAAATTCATCTAGTAACACCTGATTTGTCAATTAATTTCTTTGTATAGTTTTAAATCCAATTAAATATATGATCATCCTGCCAATGCCAGTTTTTTAAATAGTTTTGTGAAGAGCAATCAATCTTGATTGGGATTAGTGTGCAAAACATACATGTAGGGATTTTGTGCATATGTACATTTTAGCGATACCTGTAAAATATTGGTAGACAATTAAGCGAATTCTTATTTAAAGTAATAGATAAATGATCTTTAGAAGAAACTCTGAAATATAATATATAAATTAAATAAATAGTTTATTTCTAAAAACAAATGTATCATACCGAGGTTGGAACAGTTTTGTGGAAGATTTTATCTGAATTCACAAAGAGCTTGTTCAAAAGATCCGTAATGAATAAAAAACAAGTGACCATTTTGTTAGAGCTCCAGATTGTTTTTATTTACCGGACAAATACCGAGTTCTAAAATGTTAACTGTTATTGTGTTATTAGGTAAAATTGATTCTCTGTTAGCTGCTATTGCAATATTCTCTGTGATCTGTTATTTGACAAAAGCAGTTTGATTTTATCAGTAATTCCTTGTTATTCGTTATTGGAAAAATCAGTTAGACTGTTAGACTGTTATTGGACACCCTCCCATGTTGCCCTTCCCTCCTTCATGTGTGGTATAAACAGACCCTACTCTGGTTATAAAAGTATAACTTGCTCAAAAAGTTTAGATATTCCTTATTATTGAAATGAAATGAAATGACTCGATTTTATCGGAACTTTGCATGAAGTATAATAATATATGTTATACAAGAATCTTCACAGGGGGTATGTGTTCATATTCCCTGTGTATGTTTTATATCCCCGAGCCGTAGGACACAGACAAGAAGTCTAAACAAGTATTCATTGTTAAGCCAAAATAACTATTATAATCCGCTAGAAGTGCTAAAATTTTCCTTAAATGCGTTTTAAAATCATGTTTTAATATCACGGGGGTACAGCCTCATATCGAGAAGTTTTCACATATTGCAATTGCGCGGAGGTGTGAATGGGCAAGCTTCCCCCGACCNAAAACCTGGATACGTGTTAATATTTCACCCATTGATAGGTCCTTCAGTTACATGGTTTGTCCTCTACTCTAATTACATGCACAATAGCTTGATTGGATTAGTAAACCAAACAAGACAGTTTTGTGGTATATGAAGCGTTACTAAATAAGTTTCTATTGATGTTAAATAAAGGACAAATACTAATGATAAATCATCATTAGCATAGTCGGTAAAGTAGTAGTATTTTTTCTTGACTACTAGCCAAACTGGTCGCACTAACTCTGAAATGACTGTAACGTGTTTTGTACCTGTGACGTCTCTTTTGTATTTTTGGTTTCAAACGATTTAGCAAGACCTTTACCACTTACAACTCCGCAAGAAATGTAAATAACAATGAAGCAAATCTTCAACATGATGCTGAAATGAAGCAAAGGGTACATAATTTATATATTGTAGTCTGACGTATGTGACATATTACACTATACCTGTCAACTGGATAATATCGTGAGCACATTGAACTTATAAACCCCGCTGTGCCAGGTCGAAAGGATGCACACTATATATAATAATTATTGGTATCATAATAAACAAATTGAATGGTACAATTAAAAACAACACCTTCTCCGGGTCTCTTTCTCAAAACACAAGGAAATATATAAAAATACGAAACAATATGTACAAAATTTTACACATTTAAATTTGTTGACATCTAACAAGTTTTTTCTGCTCAACCCGGTGCTAAATTACTATGAGTTATGAGTGTTTGCTCATTGTTGAAAACGTCCATCTGGGTAACCTTACAATGTATTTGTTGGATTTTTTCTCGTGTGCAGTTGCCTAATATCCTTATTTTTGATACTTTATTAAAATCCAACATTTTGCTATTGTAAAATTTGTTAGACGAACTTGTGTAATTCTGATCATCTGCTTTCACATATTGAATGAATTCAAATATTTTAGAATGTTTAAATAAATAATTTCAATAGAGTTGAAAAACGTTGCTCAAGACACAAAGTCATCTTAAGTGGTTAAATAAAAATAACTTACTGTAGTTTCTTCTCTGCATATATTGCCAATAGTTATGGCTCAACAGTAACGACAAACTCGTTTTATAGTTACATATGTCCCGCCTACTAGTTTGTTACAGAATTCAGTTTTTTAAGTGAACACTTAAACTGCTGTATCATATTAAGTAAGAGCATAAGTAGGCGTATTTTTTCTAAAGGATTTTTTTATAGATTCATAATATCTCCCTTGTATACCAGAAGAACCCTTTTTTATTTTAGACACCATGTACATTAACTCCATATCCTTTCAGTGTTAATTGCCTTTTATCTTTGCCAGCAACCGAATGCGCCAATGTCAAATTGATTAATATACTTGAATATATGTGCATATGCTGTACATTAATGTGAAATAAAAGAATATATAATCGCTTGTCGAAAGATTATCCCGTTCAATAACATCTTGTGCGAAGAAGATACTCATATTCCCCAACAGAAAAAAATACCAACGTATTATTCAGTATAATTGGCGAAGCTATCATATTCTGTCATATCATTCTTTAGACTTAGTGCTGATTTAAGCCCGAAATTCAAACTCTTGCAATTACGTAGTTGATATTGTTTCAATTAAGTCCCAGAAAAAGACCTTTATTTTACTTAAAAATAAATACGATGAAATAATAATAATACATAAAAAAAACCCAAAAAAAACATGCATTTTGGTTTGCCAAAAACTAGCAAAACCAGGTTAATGACTCCCCATAAAACTCGGTAGACAATGTAGAAAGGGTTATGAATTGAATCAATCTAGGGCTTGTTCGACGTTTAGCAAAGAATGCCACTCAAACCAGTGCTGGGGGCCGTCTTGGACTTACTATGAGGTATGAGCAAAACTCATTGTTGAAGGCCTCATGGTGATTTCAATATGAAAAACAACAATAAAAGCTTTGTTCATTTGCTTGGTTCTACCAGGTATTTGAAGAAACTTTGTCTTATGTGCATTAACTCCATATCCTTTCATTGTTGTGTTTTATCTTTGCCAGCAATCGAATGAACCAATGTCAAATTGGTCAATATACTTGAATATCGGTATGCTGTATATAAATTTGAGATTAATCGCTTGTCGAAAGATTCTTGTGCGTAGAAGATACTCATATTCTCCAACAGAAAAAATACCAACGTATTATTCAGTATAATTGGTGAAGCTAGTTTGTCATATTGCCCTTTAGCCTTTTTGCTGATTTAAGCCCGAAATTCAAACTCTTTTCCTACAAATCCGCACATAACTCTAAATTTCGAATTCGTTGGATCGAACACATTATATATCAGTTTAAAATTAACTTTGCGTTATTACGCAAACTTGACGAGATAACAAAAACTTGCGGGAAAGCGCAAAATAAAAAAAAAGTGTGTGGCGCTTATATGCTTCCGTAGTATTGTATTTATCTATAAAGAAAATTCTAATTTTTTTGTGAAATCTCATATCAGTGAATCTGAATATATTATGATGGTATCAAATAATGGTGTTTTCTAGAAAAGGGGGTGTTATTTCGATTTGTGTATGCTCCTGGTGAAAATTCTAAATACAGTTCCTCAGAAGCATTTGTGGAAATTGAAAATGAATTCAATTCAGTTTCATTTTTCACAAATGCTTCTGGGGGAAGTAAAAGAAAATGTATATTTTGCTATTATTGTTGACCTTAATGCAAGTTCGGGTACTTTATCACATTATGTAATTTTGGATGATAATCCTCTACAAATTCTACACTCTGATTTATGACTATTAATATGATTTTAAAAATCTAATTAATAGTAATAATCCGATAAACTGAACAGATCCTGGACAATGTAATACATTTGGACATAAACTGATAAAGTTTTGTAAAAATTAATCATTTATTGTTAATGGGCGGATTGGAAAAGACAAGAAGATTTTGGAAAGTTAAAGAATACAAGCACTGTTGAATATATCCACTGTTATTGTATTTCCTTTCAACTGAATTTATGGACTTTGACCCATTAATATCTTATGTTCATTGTATTCTCCTTGCTTGTATCGTGATAGAGAAGCCAGTTGAACAACAAACAAATTTAAAGATGGGACGAAAAAATGAATGCCAAATTAATCAAGTGAGCTGGGTTGAAGAAAAGAAAACACACTTTTTGACAACATACATTTAAAATTTAATTCTGATGATATTAATGAGTATATTTTACTAAAAAAAATAATGATATTAGCTCATTGTTGAAGGCCTCATGGTGACTTCAAGATAAAAAAAACAATAATAAAAGTGTTGTTCTATTGCTTTTTACCATGTATTTGTAGAGATGTGCATATGTGCATATACTCCATATCCCGTCATTGCTTATGTCATTAAAATCAAGTATTGATAAGATTATTGCTAAAACAAACAGTGTGTTTCTTGAAACTGCTAGTGACACGTTTTGGTAATTAGAAGTTGCATCTAAAAACATTAAATAAGAATGCACAGCATTGGTTTAACTCATCATGTCATATAAGGAGAAAAGAATTTCATGAAGCTCAGAAAACCCTTAATATTTTAAAAATAAGTAGAGTAGGTCTAAATAAAAGGTAAACATTAAAGCTAATAGAAAAGAGTCAGAGAGTTAAACAAATATTACCAAGAAGAGCAGTTTAAGATAGAGAAAAAAATTGCGTATACAAAATACTGTATATTTGGTTTCTGCAAATCAGAGAACGAACCTAAAGAACTCGGGAAAATTTTAAATTATTTAAAAAAAGAGAAAACAGTTCAAAATTAACTACTACTCTTGATTAATTGTATGAACATTTCAAAAATTTAAATAAAAACTGTGGTGCTGCTGATGGGATTTATGAATTTCCTGATGTTGAAAATAATAACAAAATTTTAAATTGTGACATAACAGAAAATGAAATATGACATACTATTAATGAGTTACAGAACGGAAAAGTTAAAATTAGTTAAATATCAAGTACAATTCTCATGGTAATTTATAATGTGTACAAGGATATTAAGTCGTGCATTAATCTTGGGGATGATGAAATTGGTATGTCTCAATGAGAAAATTTGTATATATGCTTTAAACAATGAACTGTGCTTTATAAGCAATGGAACATTTATAAACCATATAACTAACTATTATTTACATCATTCGTCAGATATTAATGTCTGCAGAGTTTTCAATAATAAGTTCTGCTTATCATTAACAATTTTCTTAATTTCTTGAAAGCTAATTTTTTGTAATTCAGGTGTTTGTCTGTCTGTTCGATTTTTAATTTGAAGATATTATCTAATATATACTTGGCCAACTGGTCAGTTCTGGTATAGTTCCTTTTTGAAAATTGTTGTGCATTGGTCAGTTCCCAATCCTAAATGCCCACTATCCGATACTCTGTTTAACTTTGGACATTTTTAGAAAAAAACCCGTTAATTTAATTAACCAGTTGGGACCAAACTTGACTTCAAAAACTTTGGTGAGCAATACAGGCTCAGACGATCCTCTGGTTTATCTACAACTTAATTACTATCAACAAAATATCATTTCTCTATGTGTCCTTGAATCTAAGATACACACTCATGCTTTAAGGATGCTCGCTGGTCAAGTTTTTGTAATTTTGTCAGATTTTCGGACTTCTCTGGTTTTATCCATTCAAAAGCATTATAATTTTTCCCCACGAACCCCCATATTTTGTTTGATGATTTTCTTTATACATCTCTAGCAGCATTCTGACAAAATTTCATTAAATCCTATTTATTTTGTCACGTTTATTCAGGGATGAACATTGCTTTTGTAAAACCTATGAAAAATTCAGAGGAGTCCAGTTTCCCGGCGAATTTTTAATCACTTATATCTCAAAAAACGACGTCAGCACCTATAATTTTTTTCACTCAAATTACATCTTTTTCAGTTTTCTAACAAAAATATCCTATTAATTTTCAAATTGACCAGCGAACATCCTTAAGTGTAGGTCAGCATGACCATATTTGTTTTACAGTGTCGTCTTCGTCTCCGAACTACTGTGCAAATTTCCCCTGTTGTTTAGTCAATTCCATACACATAAACAGACAAAACCGGTACATAAATTAATAATTAATGATAAGTAGAACTTATTATTGAAGCTTTTACAGTCATAGGAATCTGACAAATAATGCAAGAAATATAATGATGAGTTATATGATTTATAAATATTCCATATCTCATTGTTTATAGCATGTTAACTCAGTATCTCACATGTTTTTGAATTATATTATATGTCTGTTTCAAATTTATGTGTAGTATTAGATTCATTACATGTTTTTCTTAATTTTGCAATCTTTCATTTTAATGCTTAACAATCATAACGATGAAAATATTGTACAAGCTTGAACCAATATTTGGTCATTTTTTGTACAGGTTGCAACCTGTAAAGCAAAATTTTGTACAGATTGCAACTTTTATTTTAGTGTCATACAAGTTACAACCTGTGCAAAAAAGTTTTACAGGTTACAACTTGTATGAAATTGTTATTTGTACACAACATATCCATTACTTTCGAAGACTTTTTCATTTAAAATAATATGAAAAGGAAAGGAAATGGGGTAAATATCAAGGAGACAACATATATATATTTCAACACTATATATATCAGGTCTGAGTAATATAACATCTTTGACCATCTTTATTTCAAGACTAACTTGAAATATTTTGTATATCGTTGTGTAATTTTATGCAGGTGAGATTGTGGTACTAGCCGAGAATGCTAAAGATTTGCAGTTAACTCTAAATGTGTTTAACCATTATTGTAAAAACTGGAAATCTGCAGTAAATGTTTACAATACTAAATTGTTATCTTCCCTTAACGTAAATATACAAATCATCATGGCTTTCAAATAGACGGTTCAAGTATTGAAGTGGTTGATTCATTTTCATATCTATTGTTTTATTTCAATGGCAAATTTTAGAAAAAAATTGGTTGAGCAAGATCGAAAATCATGTTATGCAGAAAACAGAAAGACTCTTCCTATTGATTTGCAAATCAAATTATTTGACTTTCTTGTTCAGTGAATTCTGTTGTATTCATCGGGAATTTGGGGAACTGAATAGAAAAAGGATATCACTGAACAAAAACGTCTCCAATCCTTGACAAAAATTTTGTATATTAGACCCAGAACGCCGACATGTATGGTATATAATGAGCCTGGAAGATATCCGATAGATGTAAACATAAAAGTAAGAATGTTAAGTTTTTGGATGAAATTTCAGGAAAAAAATATGCACTGTTACTTTAAAAATGAATAAATTCAGAATACGTATTGTAAAAAAATTGTTTATAAACAAACAGAAAAAAAACCAAAAAAAAAAATCTTGATTTATTTTCCTAAATTATGTTGCCTGTTAATTTGTAAAAGATTTTGTGGGATCAATTCGTGTAAAAAATTAACAGTGATATTGCCTTTTCTTCAAAGGGTATATTTTACAGCTTATTTAATTGAGTCAGAATTGAGTCAGAATTTTAATTAGAGAATTATTTATTATATATGAAATAAGAGGGACAACAGAAAACACCTACAATGACTGAAAATTATAATTACATGCCACAATCTGCTAGGAAACTATACAGGAAAAACAGAAATAAGACAAAAGACAAACGTAAACAACGCAAGGAACTCGGGACAGCCGGAATTGGTACTGGCACTAGCAAAAGCCAGCAGTAGGGTTAAACCGGTTTATGGGTACCCAAACCTTCCCTTTATCTGTCCCGTTTCCCTATAGTTTGGTAAACATACTAATAAAACCCAATACAGGTAGACTACTAACTCCATGACCGCAATCTTGAAAGGAGAGAATATGACAATACGTAATTTTGAAAGATGGGTCAAGGGGTGCTCGCCGCTAATCTGCCGGCTAGCCAAAAGAGCCTAGTCTGCTGGTAAAACACTGTCGCACTACGGAAGAAAAATAAAACTCAAAACTTCCCGCAGGATTTGGTTAAGAAATTTCATATATTTCAGTAGACATCGGTAGTATCAGTGGGAGGCCATTATGTATGTAAAATTTTCAGGTCACTAGATCTCAAAGCTAATTTAACGGATACAAGCAGAGTATCTTGTCAATATCCCCTATTACGTAAAGAATGTCAGTTACGTCCCAGCTTTTCTGGATTTTTAATCAGTTTCTGGCATTTTTAACAACATTACCGTAAAACGAGGATTAGAAATGCCCTTAGTAATAAGCTGTTTGCGAGTAACGCAATATTTAGATATTAAATATTCATATCTGTTATAAAACTTCTTAAAGGTATTCAACAACTTATGAAATCTGTAACCCAGTTGGAAACGTTTTGCTGTGAGAGTAAGGTTACGTTCATTAAAATCGTCAAGAGTAGAACAGACACGTGCGAATCGTACTAGTTGAGAGATGTACGGAGCTTGAGGAACGTCGTCGTCAAGAAAAGGGAAATTAGTTATAGTGAAATCAAAACCATCCCTTTTATCATATATCTTAGTTTTTATTTTACCAGCGTCACATATACACACATTTCGGTATATAGATTTCCAAATGGTTTGATTTGATCTGAGCTGAAGAGACATAAGTTGTCGAAATCTGCATATGCAGGAACTAAATTAACAGTCACTCCGGTATTTTGTTATTTATTAGGTTTTTTAGTAAACGTCGTATCTAATTTTTTAAACTGCGATGTTCAAATTTAAAATTTCAGGTCGACACTGGATGCTGCAAAAAATACAGCTCGTAAAAATCGTCTCTGTTATTCATGTAATAAAGGAATTGGAGGTGAATTCCATTGTTTATTTACATGTCAACACGAGACAATCAAAATAGAAGGGAACAAATATATTGGTCGGTACTATTATAAAATCCGTCGGGGACAAAATTGAAAGGTATGTTATAATTGTGCAATGGAAGAGTATTAGATAACGTATCAATCTCTCTCACCAAAATTGTAAATTTTTTATAATCATTGCCGTAATATATTTAGTTATGCCATTTATATATCATATTAGGAGGATGTACCTCAATTATCATCAATCACTTTGTATTATTAATTTTGTTCCACAAGAATTTTCTATGTTGTTTTAATTATTTCATTTATTGCATACATTGTTCAATTCTACTTGTTATTCTCACATTACAGTGTATTCTGTGTTGAGTATATTAAAATCTTGAAAATCTTGCATCTTACATCAGAATCAGAAAGATGTATTCTTTGAACGTGACGTCACCGGGTATGGTAATCTTTTTTTCATGCTGTCATAAAGGCAAAATCTTTTGTAAAAAAAAATTACACTGTATGTTTTTACTACATGAAATTTGAAATTTTGTGCATGAAAGTACTCTTTCTCATTAAATAAATAATTTTAAAGCAAAGCACTTAGTTATCATATTTCTCTCAAGATCTCTACATTTTATAATGTTTAACTACTCATCTCGACAGCAGAAATATTATAAACAAATATCAAACAGAAATATTCTAAGGGGAACAACTTATTAAAACGGATATATATATCGCTTCCTCGGTAGTTATAATTAAAGTTTTTATTTCCTGTTAAAAAACTGAGTAGGTGGTAGAAGATTTATTTAGCACTTAATGGTCCAATGATTTTTTTTTCAATATCCGCATTGAAGTCAACCTGGTCAAATAAGAAATGGTTAACACATGTGTTTCCTGTCATTTTAAAACATGATAAGGAAAATCCGATTTGAATATATTTTTATCAATATATCCTAAAAAAAAACAAAAAAAAAAACTACTTGAAAACTCATTGAACTTTATTCATTTATTTATGCTTCACAAGAAATTCAACTACTCATAAACAGCATTGGATAGAAAGATACATGTATATTACATCAATGAGGGGCAGACAGGGTAAATGCAGATCAAGAAAAAGGAGCGAGGACGGTAAATCAGGGAAAGCAATGGAAGAAAGGAGAACAGAGACGGGGAAAAAAAAACGGGAGAAAAAAGAAAAGTCAAACCATATCAAAGATGGCCACCAGCGGGGAACATAGTTTTAACATTGAAACCTATGGGAAAACACGTTCACAGATCTTCTCCTCTTACAATCCTCGGCCAATTGGAACCAAACTTTGTCACAATAGTTTTTAGGTGGTCCCCTGAAAAAAAAAGTGTCCAGCTCAGCACTATAGCCAAGATAGCCACCTGCAGGGAACAAACATTGGACCCTATGGAAAAAAAACATTCAATGATCTTCTCCCCTGAGACAACTAAGCCAAATGAAATTTAGTTGGGTCATGATAATGTTTAGGTGGCCTTTTGCAAAAAAAAAAAAACGTTTTTCGAGTCAGCGCTATATATAAGATGGCCAGCGGTTTAAACATGGTTTTAACATATTCAAAGATCTTCTCCCTTGAACTGCTGATCCCATTGAATCCATTGAACCAAACTTTGCCACAATAGTTGCTGCTGTAGTTGAAACATTTTATTGCCAAAGAGTGACAAAGGGATCGGAAAACAAGATGCCATAACTTATTGAAAGTCCTCTCCTTACAAAGATGTATTATACATAAAACAGCAAGGCACATTATATAAATAATGTTACAATATAGATTGAGACGCGCGGACGCACGCACGCACGCACACACATATACACTTCTTCTTAATTTAGATTATTATACCCTTCAATAAAAAACGTTTAGTTTGACGAATACTTAAAAATGTCTGAGTTTAAATTATCGTTGTAGTCGTCGTTTCAAAACAGCAAGGTTTCTATATTAAAGTGATTTGGATTCAAACTGCCAATCAATGATATTCTTTCGTTCATTCAAAAAAAGTAATGGAGAGCATCTTCATATACAGCTCCAAAATCTGCATTTTGAATCGTTCCCTACATGAATACAAGACAGATCAGCATTTAGTGAGCTACTTTGGTGTCGTAATCTTGTATGCAAAACATTAAATTTCCTCGTACCCTCCTCATAATAACTTGGAGCTTTGAAGGATATACTTCTAATTTTATTTTTAGACGAGGAGAAAGTAAGAGAATTCCTGATAGACGAGTCCATACCATTCCAAAGACGTACTGCTGAAGGTATAAAAGAAAGTAACGAAGTTTTTAGTCTACTTCTTGGGTCATATAATTACTGCTTTTACGAAAATTATACTCACTTAATCAGTCATAATCGGCGGTAAGCGGTGGACAGAGTTTGCTATGCATTTTATAACACATAGTCAATTTATGGTAGTTTCGCCTATTTTCGAAAGGTTTCCAGTCTCGAAATATAAGTTTTCTTTACTTGTAAATTTTGCAAGACCCGAAAGTATTCTTGCTGAATCTAGTTGAACTCTTTTTAATTTATTTCTTTTTCAATGTACTCTCTACAAACTTTGCATGTATATTCTAGAATTGGCCTAAAAAAGTCAAATAAATAGTAGAAAGTGCATTTTTTAATAATATTTATTTCAATTTCCTAAGGACGCAAATTTGCTTGAGAGCTTTAATTATAATTGTGTCATCATGGAAGGCCCGTTTGGCATCAGATGAAAGATTTATCCCCAAGTGTTTATGATTTTCAACGATTTCATCTTGTACTCCATTAAACATAATATTACGTCAGGTACTTGGGTATTATAAATAACCAAAGCATTCGATTAAATCTACCGACCAAGTTTTAGCCCATTGGTTCAGTAAACTCAGATGACTATGAATTTCAGTTTCCATGATATTAAAAATTTTGGCCCGAATAAGAAATAGAAGTGTCATCTGCAAATAAGCGTATTATATTACCTAAATTATCAGCTATATCATGAATATATAATAAAAAGAATTAAGGCCAAATAAAGATCACTGGGGAACTTCCGCTCTTACTTTATCTGGGTGTGAAGGTTCGTTGTTTACTACAACAAAATGACTTCTATCAAAAACTTTAGAACTATCGCAGAACATCAAGATGGTACACTGTTCATCATCCAAATTTTGGCAAATATTGTGATAAATTTCTAGTAATTGATATACAGTTGAGTGACCTGGGAGAAAACCTGACTGATATTCATACAGTAAGGAATAGAAAATTCATAAAGTAAGGAATTTTTCATTTATTAATTATAAATGCATTTGTAGACGACACAACTTAACAATGCTATTTGTCTATAATTTGAACATATACTATTTAAAAATAGGTACAACTCTAGCAAGTTTCTATATCTTTGGAAACTGTCTTTGTTGGATAGAAACATTAAAGAAAAGTATAAGGGGTTTACAAACAGTATCCGCAGTAGCTTTTAACATTTAGTGACCAATTAAATTTTCACCACAAGCTTTTCCGGTCATATATCATTAACATCTTTTTCTTGGACAATAATATTGGACAAAGTAGCATCTTCTGTTAGGTTTATCAGGTGGAGAGTGGTCATTTACAGATGAAATTGAGCAGAAATACTTGTTTAGCATCTCGGCCTCGTCATAAATTTATTCAGAGGCTGCTTGATCTGTTAAAGGAGGAATAAAAAAGCTAGTACCTGTACTTTTCATTAGTTTCCTTAATGTCCAATACGATTTCAAATCCGTTTATGACAAAGAATCAATAGTCTCAATTGCTCACGTGCAAATTTTATCACGTTGTTCACCTTATTTCCCTGCGATTTATATCGTAGTAAAATAGATGCGGATAGATTTCTCCGAACATGCCTATGAAAGACGTTCTCTAATACGCCATTCTTTTTTATCTATGAATTTATCCACGGTTTATCACATTGCCCAACATGTACCGTTTTTTGTAGGAATATGTTTTTTTACTGACTAAAGGTATTTGTGTGCGAATCTGTCAGTCACATCATTAGCATTTGTTCAAGTATTAAGGAATGTATCCCACTGAAATTGAGAAATATCATTATTAAGTGCATTAAAATCTGCACTCTTGCACAACCTTTCGTTTATATGATTTTTTAATGGGTTGTGGTATTTTCAAATGTACAAGTGTAGCTTCATAATCACTTGTATTTCTATCGATTTCAAGAACATCAGAGTCAATTATGATTTCCTTATTGGACACTAAGACGGGGTCGAGTGGAGCTTCTAATCTTGTGGGTTCTTTGATAACGTTATTAAAATCATAGATTAAAATTATTTCAGATAATCGATTATTTTTATTTTTTTTAAAAATCGACGTTTATATCTCCAGTGATAATAAAATTATAGGTGCAATTAAAAGCTTGTTCGAATAAATAATTAAAATTATCCAAAAATATATTGTTTGAACCAGGTGGTCGATATACTACACACAGCAATAATTTAAAATTTGGAATACTAATCTCTAGACATATCAATTCTCCTGCATCAAATTTAGATCTTGCAAACACCCTGACATCTATAAACTAAAATAAAATGCCACCCTACAAAAATGTCTATCTTTTATAAAATAGTATCTGAAAGCCCGCCTAGTAGGATGTCATTATCCTGAATACTATCGTCCAAGTGACTTTCTGTTATACAAACAACTAAATAATCAAAGACAATGTTTTCTAGATAGGACAATTTATTCCAAACACTTCTAGCATTTCAGTAGAATATAGAATAATAGTGTTTAGGTGGTACCAAGCAAAAAAGTTGTTTTTCAGCTAAGCGCTATATCCACGATAGTCATCAGCAGGGATCAAAGTTTAAAATCCTTCCTTATTTCAAAGATCAATCCAAACTTACTCTAAACTACCATAATACAAAGACCACTAGTAGGAGAATCATTTACAACAAAAAGGCATTGCAGGACCTATTCATTGATAATTTTCTGAAATACAATCTGACGTGCGACTGTTCCGCGTCTCATTTCGTTTACAGTCCCTCAGGACATCATCATTACCGTCGATCTTAAGATTATGGAAAACGAATTTCTATGGAAGGTGTTTTCCAATGGTCCGAAATTCCGAGAACCACATCGTATTAATTGGAATTTAAATTTCAAGATCACGGACGCTGTTGAAGATCATGCCAGAACGATCCCTTTCTTTGGGCTTGCAAAGTCTTTTCACTTTCTTCGCTTTGAATTTGCAAGGCTTTGTCTTTGTTCAAGAGTTCACTTTTCAGATTGTTAATAATTAAGTCTTTTTCTTTGAGTGATTTTTCCATGAGACTAATATCAGGGTGACACTGCAATTTTAGATCACTTTTAAGATGTTTAATGGAATCCATTATTTTAGCAATCTCTTTTTGATGAAACTCAATTGAGGTCGTTAGAGTATTTGTCATTTTCACAACTGAGTGTTCAAGAATGTCAATACGACCATTTACCTGCTTAAAGTTGTCACTAATACTAACAGAATTTTGTTTGTGTGCTGGATTTGAATTAGTTGTTGTAGACCTTATTTTGTCTTTGGTATCATCAACTTTAGACATGCTATCAACAAGTTGAGAATTATTTGGAGAAACCATGATTTTTACTTCAGTGTCTTCCTGGTCAATCATATCGTCTCCAGTTTCAATTACAGATGTGTGCGTTTTGTCATCTACTAAGGGTTTTGGGGCTTCTGTTGGTGTAACACCCTTACTAGATTCCTTATTTAGTGTTGACAAACTGGGTTCAAATTTTCTGTCACAAAAGTCTTCCCATTCCTTCCTGGATCATTACTTTGCCATTTGTAATATATACTATGACTTTATAAAGATGACCGTCATCTAGTAAAGGGTCACTATCTTCATCAAATACAATGAAATCAGTTTAGACTATTTTGTCATTTTGGTCCTTTTTGTCCATCCATTTACAATTTTCTCACCCTTCTCTTCTATATTGTAAATCAATTCTGCAAATGCATGAATCCACAAGTGGATTCTCTTATTGTTTGTTACGAATGTCACACAGTTAGCTGTTGACCTGTAGAAGCCTTTATCAATTTCTTCAAGGGGTATAATTTTACCGTTCCCAGCTTTCACCTTTGTTTTATAAATTTCTGTTACAGGGTTCAATTTTATAAGGTTGGTGACGCTAATATCAACATCACTATCAACATTTACTGTGGTAAGGCCTCTAGCAGACATTATTGTTTATTTTGGGTTTTTGGTTATCAGACGAAGGTTGAAGCTTCAATCAGTTCTTATAATCTATAATCGTGGGTTTCCTCGAGCACGATGTTTAACCTTTTACAGGGACATATTTTCTATCATGATTTCAGAGAATGTCCTTTTATACACATTAGTTTTCTTGAGAGCAGTTCCGCTTCATCCAAAAACCATATATACAGGGATTGGTTGGAGAAGTCCTAATTATTTGGAGCAAAATCGTTTCTGTATCAATTTGGTTTATTTAGAGCATTTTACTTAATAAAAAGGTCCCCTTTCGGCAATTATTATATAATTGAAGCTTTTTCATTTATGCTTGTTCAAAATACTAAAGATTTCAAAAGTTATTGAAGAAAAAACCATTTCGAAAATATCGCAGAAGTTCAAAATGTAGGTCGTTGATGATTTTCTTCAATAGCTTTCGAAACCTTACATATTTTGAATAGATATTGACTGGAAAGGGTGAATTTATTTAGTCAATGCCGAAAGGTAACATTTTTAGCAATTTAAACGTTCTTAGTAACTTAAACTCATACACAAACGATTTTGCTCCAACCAAATTAGGACTTCTCAAACCAATTAGGTTGGACCCCCTGCTATATCCAGATCCAGCTATATATCGTTGTTTTTAAAGGTCAATTATGTAATTTTAATACCCTGTACAAAGAGGAGGCATCATTGTCTTCAATCTTGGATGAAATCCGAAAAGAAAACCAAAACAGATGTATAGTTCTTTAATATCTAATATTTTGATATCTTTAAAATGTGAAATATGCATTAGTTTTCGCTATTTTTAATAAATATCATGATTTCTTATGGGAGGATTGATTTCTGTGAATCCCGGGCAGAAAGACGGTGAACCATTGTCCGGAGAAATTTGACATAAACAATTGTACGATATGTTCCGGAAAACAAGGCTAGTAGTGGAGCAGCTGAAGTCAAATTCTTAAGATTTTAAGATTTAAATTGACCCATTTAAACTCAGGCTATATTATTTATCATCTTAAAGGTAATTTTGTTCTCTATCCGTTTTCACCGTTCGTCAAATTGGGAAGTGGTTACGATTTTTATTAATGTAGGTCAAAGTTCAAACTTCTGAAATTCTGGTAATTTCATTTCAGCCACTTTCAATTAAGAATTGAATGCATTATTTTGAAGTTTCATTGGGATATGAAAGGGTTGACCGAAGCACATTTTTAATGAAGCGCGGTAGCGCTTCATGTTGAAAATGTGCGCCCGGTCAACCCTTTCATAGTCCCTATGAAACTTCAAAATAATGCATTCAATTCTTATAATTACATTTTAAACCTGAATTATACAAAACGACTTTATTTACAGGGAAGTACGTGATGTACATTGGGATTCTATTTTTACAAATTCATCCGCAACGTGATCACGTGGTCAAATGTGTTTCATGGGAATTGCAACTTCACATTGATATGCCACGTGATCGATGTTCACCAATCTTAACTGACGGAATCCAAATGAATATTCATGAAATGTAATTATTTAATAATATCAACTTGAAGTTTAAAAATTTATCTAAATGGTTATACATGTCTACAATAATATAATTATGAACCATCGATAACAGTTTACGCCTCATTCCTTGAATTAACAATGAAATGATATGAAGTAAATGTACACGAGACAAAGTCTCCCCAGGTACATGGTAGAAACGAGCAAAGGAACAACGCTTTTATTGTTTTTTTTACCTTGAAGTCACCATGAGGCCTTCAACAATGAGCTTTGCTCATACCTTATAGTAAGTTCAAGACGGCCTAGCACCGTTTTGAGCGAAATTCTTTGCTTAATGTCGAACAACGCTACATCCATCGTCGGGATCGTCAACAAACATTAATTAAAGTGGCAAAGTGCTCTTATAATCACTGTCAACCTTTGACTGACAAAAACACTAGTTGTAAAGCTAGCTGACGATTACAACGTATAGACAAACACAGGGCATTCATCAAATCGATTGTTAGAAAACTTTAGACATGTGAGTTGTAGGAACTATAAACAGGTGGTGAGAATAACATTTCGAAATTACAAAAACAATGAATGCCAAAATTGTAGAGTTTGATAATATATCCCTATGAGAAATTCTCTCATGAACAAGTACATCATAACTGAAATATATGTAGAGCAAACATCTCTCGCACGGGGAATCTTGACCCTCATCTTGAAATTGACTATAGTGGTAGACTACAAAATAAGCTGTATAACAAACGTGATGACTTCACTTTTCCAATAGTCTACTTCCCTTTTTCTTTGTAGAAACATTCTAAAAGCTCCGTCATATGGAGCTTACATGTCCAAACTCATTCGCTTTTCATTATCAAGGGCCTGTGGTCGATACCTTGACTTCTTGATGGAGCCATGTTGCTCACAAATAGGTTACTAATACTACTTACACAATGGTATGCTACCCATAACTTGAAGTCAACACTGCACACTGCAGATGTTTTACGGTCGACATCACGATCTTGTGGACCGCTATGGGATATGTTTTCCAGATGACAACAAATCTTTTCTTTAAAAAGCCTAAGATTATTGCTTCCTCTACTGGATTCGACTTTACTGCCAGATTTGACATGTTCAACACATCGGGCGTCTTATATTTTTCCTCTTTGTGCCGTGCTCATGTTATGTCTTTGTTTCTTTGTTTTTCCGATGTTACCATTGTCCTTGGATTAGGTTCGGTTCTCACATACTTGAAAAAATCTAATTTTGTTATTGTCTCCATTACTAAATTCGGAAATGGGATACCGAAAGAACAGAGATTAAAGCGAGATAATATATGTGATAATGATAAAAGTTCAGATTACCTCAAACCAACAGCGCACAAATAAATTATTAATGACTAACACAAGACAACAAACGTAGTATCCTTGTACATATAAGTATTCGACACGTACAATATTCTTATTTCTGCTTGTTTCGTTAATTTCGTTGAGTGTAGGATTTTTAAACCTTTTTTTACATTATTTAAAATATGACGACAACCTACTTAAAATTCCATGGAAGCTGTCTTGGTAAACACGAGTGTATTAGGTGTATTCTTATGAAAAGTTTTATGTAAATATGTCTTCCACGTTATTTTTTAACATTGTTGTGGGTAATTAGGCAGTTATCTTTGTTTTTTTTATTTGAGATAGATTTGGACTATGAAGTTTGTCATACATTTGGATCTGACAAATGTACGGGTTTACCACACATGTATTTAATTGTTCTGATAAAGATGATATACATATTTTTGTTTTGTTTTTGTTTTTTATTTTCTAGTGCAGTTTATAGGTACATTATGGCACGTGACAGTGTTTTTCGGCCGTTGGAGGTGTTTCCTGTTATTCTTTTTATTCTATAGACAATCAAAAATATTTGGTACACGTGAAAAAATAGTGTAAAAACCTAGGCGAAATTTCGTTTCTACTTGACTACCCCGCTATATACATTTCATAGAAACACGTTAACTGTAATTAAAGTTAAATATATAAACAAATACTGTGCAATAGAAAACTGAAATAAACAGGGTTAAATTACTATGGTTTTTTTGTTAATGCCAGGAGGGCATAGTGTTGGTAACTTTCCAATTCAGAAGGTTTTTCTCTCGATTGCCCCTTCTGATCGCTCCAAATCCGCTCATGATCAATGATGTAATTTTTGACGGTGCAAAATCTTTAAAGGAATGCTTAGGTTATTTGAAATGCTGACTGACATGCAGGAATGGTTTCTCAGGGAGGTCACTGAGGTGAAAATTTATTCTTTTCTTGGACTCGTTCCCCAACATACTTCAGAACACAGACCTGGCAATCCATGAGGTAAGCGACGTTAGGTATCTAACAATTTACCTTATATACCTCACCTATCTTTTCACCACTGAATGTCTGTATTTATTGCATTTGCTGAAAACACTTGCATCTTTTATCATAACAAGGTTTGCATTGGATTAGTTTGGGATGAGTTTTGTGAAAGGTTCGCTCGGACTAATATATCCTAGGTACTTTTTGGTCGTCTAAAAACAATGATTGGTGAATCATGGAACTTTTTTGAAAGTTTTTTTTTATTTTTTCAATTTCACTCCAGTACTGTTGGACCAACATCGAAAAATTTTCCAACGAAGGATGATACATGAGGACCAATGGAACTCCTATATTGACCTCTCTGTCTTTGTATTGATAGACTGGTGACATCATGCTCCGTTGAATCCTTTCTATATTACTTAATCAGAGAACCCCTAGATTTACCTTAAATACGCCGATTGTCAATGTTTTCATATAACCCTCCCTTTACGGATTTTCTCCATTAATGGTGAATAAAAGGATATGGAGTAAATGCACATGAGACAAAGTCTCTACAAATACATGGTAAAAAACAAGCAAAGGAACAACGCTTTTATTGTTGTTCTTCATCTTGAAGTCACCATGAGGCCTTCAACAATGAGCTTTGCTCATACCTCATAGTAAGTTCAAGACGGCCCCTAGCACCGGTTTAAGCGGAATTCTTTGCTAATTGTCGAGCAACGCTACATCCATGTCTTTCTTGGTCATGGGTGCGGGATTGTCAACGAACATCAATTAAACTGGCAAAGTGCTCTTACAATCACTGTCATCCTTTGCCCGACAAAAGCACTAGTGTATTAAGCTAGTGGACAACTACAACATACAACAAACTTATAAAGGGCTAGAAATGCAGGATACTACGGACATTTATACATCGGCCTCATTCTTTGACCGTTATCTAGAAATTGACAAGTGAGGAAGTTTACAAAGGTAGCTGTATAACAAATACCAAGACTTCACTTTTCAAAAAGTCAACTTTCCTTTCTTTGTAGCAACATTCCAGCAGGAATAGCATATAGAGTTCAAAATTTTAGTCTCATTCGCTACTCAAGGGCCTGTAAACAATACAGTGATTTTTATATAGGTCTGTTCCTTACAAATAGGGTACTTCAACAAGGATATGTCATCTATAACTTAATGAAGTCATAAGTGAGGAATTTTTACGGTCGAGGCAAATCTTGTAGACCGTTCTTTGATATCTGTTCCCTGATAAAACATATCAAATCAATAAGATTATGGTCTTCCAAGCGTTTAGATTTTATCAGCGCTGATTATGGTCTTCCAAGCGTTTAGAGTTAATCTGCGCTGAAGAGACATAAGTTGTCGAAATGCGCATATGCAGAAACTAAATACACAGTAACTTTGGTATTTAGTTATTTGTTACCGCTGGTTCGATGCCTCTGCTGGTGGACTGTTAGGGGGTATTCACCAACCCAATAATCAGTACTTCTGTATGACCCGAAAGCCGATTCTATTTGGAACCTTACCTTACATTTCTTTTGAAAATTTTCTAAGGATTAAGGAGTATCTCCCTCATGCAAAGCTCTGTCCTTTGCTGATTTTGGCTTTACATTTATATCTTATTGATTATTTGTTCTTTCTAATTTTAACATCTTTGAGAATATGGTCTTCTAAATGTTTAGATTTCATCTGCACTGAAGAGACATAAGTTGTCAAAATGCGCATATGAAGAAACTAAAATTACAGTAACTTTGATATTTACTTATTCATGTAACAACTAAAGTTCGGATTACTCTGCTTGATTTGACTTCCTTCATTTCCGGAACTGACATGTTAAACATGGTAGATGTTTTATAATAAATAGGGGATGCTAACTCTACCGCTGCAGCTGATCCAAACCTTGTTCAAATTTGATCCATGGTGTTCATTTGTAGCGTGTCTAATTTTTCATTTTCATGCCGTACTTATGTGATGTTTTTATTTCTCTGTATATCCAATATTGTCATTATCTTTAGTCTATTTTGGTCTTTGCTTTGACGTGTCGGTTCTCTTTTACTCGAGCAACACGTCCCTTGAATATTTATTAGCCGCGAATGGAGAAGGGGTGTGTGGCGTATGCTCCTAAAATGAAAAAAAAAGTAATAGTACACTGAGGGTTTTGGAAAAAAAAATTTTGCATCTCGTTCCGATCGATTTTTCAATTGCATCCCATCTTCAGACCCTGGATCCACCCCCCCCCCCCCCCTGTAAATTAAATCTTTTATAAACTCCATTAAGAAATGTAAAATCTACAAAAATCGTCGTATTATTGATATTTCAATATGCATGCCGTAATAACATCCCACCTATAATACAATTTGGCATGTGTCAAAAACAGAGATATACTTGGAAAAAAAATTGACGCGGGCTCATGAATAATACGGATAGAATGTCTGGGGGAGGGGGGGGTTTCACCTCATATATTTTGGTAGGCGTGATCGGCTAACACATCACGACCCCACTCTTATCTTATTTCATAATCTCAAAAATGTATACCTTATCACATATTTTTAGCAGAAAAATAAGCCAAATCATATGTAATGCAGAGAAGTATCTTGTCTTAAATTGGGAAAAAACAGTAAATTCTTTATCTTCATTCAAAAAGTAGTGAATTGCACGCTGATTGATACCCTTTCAACGTAGATATTTACTCTTGATCATAAATATGGAATAGTTTTTGTTGAGAATGCCTGAGATATTTAAGGGCTGTTCGTTTTCAGAAAATCAAAATATCCATAAAAAAATCCTTGAAATTATCACATAAATCATCCTTGTACACAATGGGCTTCAAAAATTGCATTTTTGGAAAATATTTGTACAATCATTATTCTAGTTTAAAAAATGCCACATTTTCACCAAACATTGGGTTTCAGAACGGGTTGAAGGAATGGTCTTAGAGATTCGTAGAATCAGAGACTTCGTGCTTCACATTTAGAAAACAATGTTTAAAGCAAAGTGTTATACTTTCATCCATACACTTTTGTGCACAATGCTTTCAAACATCAAATTTTGGCTCAGAAAATACGAATATTCCTTATTTATGACCAAGAGTATATGTCTTATGCTAATCATGCTAATTGATATCCGACTTGCATGCAACATGGTGACCTTATCATGTATTCTCATCTGAAATTTTCTATCCTTATCACATATTTTCATCACAATTTAATACATCTATCATATATTATGAAGCAAAAAAGGTACCTATTCCAGCGGCTAATCCCTATCTCATCGTATATGAAGTGAACCCCCTCCCCCAACCGAGGAAAGAGTCAGTCACACAAAGCGTACAATTATAGTAAGCATAAATCGTGTACGATGTCAAAGCTAAATTTTCAATCCTTTCAGACTGTATAATTTATTTCCGGTGGCTTTCAAAATTCAGCACTTTCGAAATTCCGTCCATGAACTCTATTTGGTAAAAACATTTTCTGTTATGATAATAAATGTTAATTTCTAGACTTTAAACAATATCCAAGGACCTCGTTTGGCGCTACACAACTGTAAAATAAATTCAAGGTTAACTTTTGCACCATCAATACAATTGAATGAAAATTTTGTTAAAGGGTAGGTAAGGATTACCAGGTTTTTTTAACAATGTTATTATTTTGGTGAAGACAAGTTTGCAAAATATAACCAATTTACTGTTAAAATTCTAGCTGTAGATTGAAAACTTTGCTCACATACTTTTACTTCAAATCATTTTATTTTTTTCAACAGTAGGAATCAAAATAATAAATAAATATAATAAGTTTTTTGTTTACAGTTTTAAAAACACTCTACATAAAACATTTATATATTTAAATTGTAACTAGGTTACTGTTTTAGAGATTTTTAATTTTCAGTTTTAAAAAAAGCACGTCATGAAATATTTACTTATATAAATTGCAATTCTTTTTTTTTAGAGAAATGTGTTTTCTAAGTAACACAAGAAACACAAAACGTGTGGTCTTGTTCTACGGTTTATCATATTAGATATACTCCAACAACAAGGACGTAGAATCTCAAAGGGTCATAATTTTGTTCTTTTCCCGCCCATTCTCTTGCCACACTCAGAACAACTAGAAACTTTTGGTTTGGAGGTACTGGATGTGGTGGTAAGGAGTCGTAATTATCTCCATCTGCATGCATACCTGTATATGGAAAAAAACATAAGTGTACCCTTGATCTATAATTTGGTATCGTTCTTTGTTAAAATCGTCTTTAAATCGACTTATGTTTTGATGATTAAACACAAGCATGGCTGCAGATGGACATTCAATTCGAACGATTAAATAACGAAAATCTAGCAATTCAAGGAATACACTCAAAATAGAAGGAGATAATAGATGCTGGGTTAGTGAAAATACTGATGCCGGAGAGCCAAAAGATAGTGGTTGAAGATTCATGTGTAAAACTTGAACATCTTCGGTTTTATGCGGATATACTGCATCAGGAGAGTAATTCAAATGGCAGGGATAGGAATAGAATAGCTGTATATCCTGTTGTACAGCTTGATTGATATCTAGTAATCTTATGATTCTGGTGCCATCAAATCCCAAAAAACAGATCTGATTGCAACTGTGAGACCTCGCAATTATAATAACATTGGTCCAAGGAATAGGTTGCATGGTTGCAACCAACGCTGAATTCATCATTGTTTGAGACATTCAAATTTGGTGTGTTGTCATTAGCTATACCGAGGCAAAAGGTAGTAAACGATTCCGGTGAAAGCTTTATAGTTGCCCCTGCTCATGTCTGCAAACAGACGACTCTGAAAAACAAAAATCACATTATATTTTTACAGCTGTAAAGTTGGTCTATGGTCATTTCTACAAGGAAAACTAATTTGGTTTTAAAACTTATAGTTTTCTCCGTCTGTCGCCATAAAAGAAAAGACAACAGGAAATGTCTTTTATTAATGAAACGTTCAATCATAGACCATAATCTGCTAGATACCTCAAATACCAGTAAAACAAACTTGGTCCCGGCACTACCAAACGCCAGCATTACCAATATAATTGGTTTTGGATAGCAAAACATCAATGTCCCTATCTAATTCCTAACAGTGTAAAAACATACGAATAAAATTAATTTTAGGTAAAGTACTAACTACAGGACCATTAGCTTAAAGAAGAATGGAATGATGCAAAACTAAATATCAAAAATGGGTCTAGTGCTTGCCGGTTTTCTGCCAGATAGCTCAAGGAGCTCAGTCATTCGGTATAAGTTTGGCTAGGGATAAGCAATGACTGGCTAGTTTGTATTTTTGTTGCTTACACGTAAGGTGTATGTTTGTTTGGAAATCGTGTTTGTGTGAATTTATGACACATGTTTTTGTTACTTTCAATTGAAAAAAGTCTTCTCAAACCAATCTAATCACAATAAAGGCATTAAGTGGCCATTACCACTTGAAACCAAAATACACATTTCTAAATAGAAGAAATCTAGCTTATCCTAAATTTTCAAGGAATACAATTGTAGCTTATTTTTTGTAGGGTAAAGGGGCCTTATTGTTAGCCAAAACATTCATTGTCAGATTTTATGCCTCGCCTCTGAGTGGACTGGGCATTAAGGTTCACGTCCATATTTTTGGTTTCCGGATGATAGCCTTGAGTATCCTTCATGGAATCAGTACCGAACTGGTATTGCCAGTTAATTGATGATGTTTGCTGGCGATCCCACATCCATGACCAAAAGGAAAGATACATGGACGTAGCGTTGTTCGACATCTAAAAATGAATTCCGCTCAATCGGTGCTACGGGTCGTCTTGGAACCTCCTATGAGGTATGGGCAAAGCTTATTGTTGAAATCTTTATGGTGCCTTCAAGATGAAGAACAACAATTAAAACGCTGTTCCATTGCTTGGTTCTACCATGTTTTTCCAGAGACCTTGGATATTTATCTCTCTTCAGTACAGATAAAATCTGATCATTTGGAAAATCATAAATCTCAAAGATGTTTGAAAATTGAGAGAGAACGAATAACCAATAGAATCTAAATGGGAAGCCAAAATCAGCTTAGGGCAGACCTTTACATGAGGGAGATATTCCTTAATTTTCAACAAATTTACACAAATTTAGATATTGAAAATTTCCAAATAAAATCGGTTTTTCGGGTCAGCACCGAAGTACTGACTACTGGGCTGGTGAATACCCTCGGGGACTAACAGTAAACAAAGTGGCATCGATCGAATGGTAAAAATTGACTAAATACCGAACTTACTGTATGTTTCTTTTCTGCGTTTGTTCATTTTTATAACTTATCAACTTATGTTTCTTCTTGTAGATAAAATCTGAACTTTGGAAGACCATAACTTCAAAGTTGTTTAAAATTGAGAGCGGGCAAGTAACCAATATAATCTAAATAGGAAGCCAAAATCAGCTAAGGAAAGAGCTTTGCATGAGGGAGATACTCTTAGCTTTGATCAAATTTGCACAAATTTAGATATTAAAGTTTCCAAAAAAAAATCAGTTTTCGGGTCAGCACCGAAGTACTGACTACTGGGCTGGTGAATACTCCCGGGGAGTTACAGTCTACCCAGTGGTAATAAATAACTAAATTTGGTTTTTGCATATGGCCAATTTGTCATGAAAAAATGAGACAAGGTGTAATTTGGAAAGATGGGTCAAGGAGTGCTTGCCGCTAAACTGTCGGCCAGCTCAAGGAGCCCAGTATCCTGCTAAAGTACTGTTGCATTATCTTGGAAAGCTTTAAATTAAAACTTCCAGAATGTTTGGTTAAGAATAATGTATTTCAGTAGAAATCAGTAGTATTATCACCTGTAAATTTTCAGGCCATCGGATCTGAAAGCTAATCAAATGGATTGATGCAAAATATCTCGCTTATAACCATTTTACGTAAAGATTGTAGGAAACATTTCAGTTTTCTGGATTACTTTAAAATTAGTTTCTTCCATTTTTAGCAACAATTCTGTAAAAACGAAGATTATAACTGTACTTAGTAAAAGCTGTTTGCGAATGATGCCATATTTCGATATCTGATATTCATACTTTATATATAACTTCTTAAAACTATTTATTATTTTTTTAAATTTGTAACCTTGTTGTAAAAATTTTAAAACGAAAGGTTACGTTCATTAAAGTCAACCAGAGTGGGACAAATGTGTTCGAAAGGTACATTTATAGATATATATATACATCTCCTAAGACGGAGCTAGAACAACGTGGAAGAGTGAAATCAAATAAGAATTTACCAGATTCAATGATAAAAGTTAGATCTAGAAATGAGCAATCTTTAGAATCACTGTTTGTTTGTTCAATTTCTCTTCTTATAGTAAAACGTTATCTAAAAAAGAAGATTGTCGATAAGAAAATCGTCTTCATACCTGCTGTTATCATTGACGCTATTTCAACATAATTATACTATTTCTAATACTTACTAACTAAGAAAATGATTTTAAAACAAAATCGCCGGAATGAAACAACACAAATTTTGATTGGAACAAAACAATACAGGAGTTTTTGTCAGACGACGTGGCAAGTGATAAAAATTGAAAAAAAAATTTCCAAATGACCTTGACTTCGATGCTTATGATCTTTAGGTCATTTCAATGCCACAATCTTTTGATCTAATCCTTGAACAGATAAATGATGTTCATTGCTTCTTTTAGGTATTGACAAGTACCAAATTGTTGTTATACTAGTTTAAGCAAAAAACATCGTTTTTGGCCAATTTTAACTATGATTATCAATTTCACAGAGTATTTGACAACTGATTTTTTATATACATTTGGAATGAAGCATTGGTGTATAACAATAAGTATGCCTTATGCTGGCTTTTTATAATAATTCATTCTAAAAATTGGTCAAAAGTAGCAAAAAAGCAATTTGGTGCAACTTTTGCAGCAAAAAGTCTACAATTTCTAGTGATTTTTAGTTACATCGTTTTCACTCTGTGATTATGTTATCTTTTAAAAAATTTTGAAACTGACAAATAGGCTTTAAATTAAGCACAAAAAAGTTAAATAAAAATTCCTTCATTCTTGTGTATAACGAATGTCTGCACATGACTTTTTAAGGTTTTATAGAGATGGTCCAAAGACTGGTTACCAAGGCAAAGATTGTAAAAAACAATGAACTGGTGTCATATTTTATGATTTATTGGTTAATATCCACCTAAAAAGTAATAATCTACTCAATCTGTGACAGGTCGTCCCAAATAATTTTGTCGTGTACAGAGAATCCCTCTTCATCTGCATAGCCGACGAGTCGGAAGGCGGCTGGACGACAATACAGGAGTATTTGTCAGACAACGTGTAGTGATAACAAGGACGTACATTGTATAACGAATCCATGCAGCCGAGAACCCTGCCTGCAGAAATATTAAATCAGCCAAAAATGACCAGAAGAAGTCGGCGCAAAAGACTTACTGGAGCAGCAGGATCGTCTGGACAAACTACACACAAAGGCGGGAATGCTATCCCTACTATTATTTGTAACCAGCCCTTTCATGGGGGCCAGATCCAAGATGGCCCTGTTGGACAACCAAAAGCAATAGACACCTATTTTTCAAGCGGGATTTAAGGACACTTGGCCAGAAGTTTCTTGCCAGGAACAACAAGATTGTTGGATTCAATTTCAAGAGAGGAAGCATGGTTGATCGGTAGGGATTTCAAAGTGATATTTTTCAGGTATATGAATTATTTACTTTTAATGCATATTGTGATTATGAAAAGGGTTAATTAGAATTTGTGTTAAAGGTAGATTACAAGATCAATCTCATTTTGGCAAAACATAGGAGCTCCTAACACGTGTACAGAATAACGAAATTTACTGTTTTTTATAAGGAACTTCGGTATTTTTTGTATTTTATACTTGACGTTACGGGTACAAATTTCCTTTAAAAATGAACCAGCTAGTGTGTTTAAAAAAACAAATCCGCTATTGAACACGTAAAAATTTGCCAACTCAGCTATCGGAATTTGGTAAGGTCAGGGTCAGCTGAATTGGTGCACCAAAGACTATATGTAGAAATACTCTAATGATATCGGTTAATAGCAAATGGAAAAGAGAGGTTAATTCTCGATTTACCGCATGTAAATGAGTGTGTAGTTCTAACTGAAATATTAAGTTTGAAGATTTGAAAATAATGCGTCAGTATAAAACAAGTGAATGTGTCGGATTTGTATTCGATTTAAATTCGGGATATATTCTTTTATTTATTTTTACCAAACACAGAAGATTTCTTTGGTTTGCATGGAAACATAACTTTTATGTTATTAATGTACTACCCTTTAGTTCTGAAGAATAGTGGTTATATTTTCACCAAAGTAATCAGACCATTAGTCAAAAATGGTGCAAAGATGGTATTGAAGTAGTTGTGTATTTAGACGCACAAAAAATATTGATACTTGTAATTTACACCCACAAAAAGTTAGACTTTATAGATTCAGAGTTTGTTCTCAATATAAAGACAATAGCATTTTAAGTCCATCACAACAAACAAGATTGATTGGGGCTTAAATGGGATTTGAAAGCTAGGAAATTAACTGTTCCCGATGTTGAATTCTTCAGTTTTGATTATTTCTTATTTATTAAAAGCAGGTTCCAGAGTTAAGATCTGAGATTTAACCAGAATTTGTGGTTAGATAATTTCGTTAAAGCCAGTCGTGGGCAACGTATCTCAAATCATGCCGAGAACAATTTTTTCTGTCATAAATCAGTGAGATCACTGAGATCAATTTGTAAATATTCTTAGAAAGGTTGCATAGCAACGCTTTCTGATGTCTTGAACCTGTCAGTTGAAAAGCACTATGACGTGTGCTTCATTTTGAGAACCAAATTGTTCAAAATCATAATAACAACAATAAATTAGTGAGAAAATAAAGTAATTCACATAGATTTGAAAGAATTTGATGATCATTTAAAAGAATTTTATTTATGAAATCCGATAAACGAAACGCCAACCCCGAAAATTTACCATCTTGAAACTTCGGGTTATTTCGTATGAATGGCTTGTAATTGTTCGAAATCCTCAACGGATTAAATAAAGTGCATCTTTGCTATTATAAAAATATTGTCAAACTGCGTTTAAGGGGGGTAGACCTGGGGTAGGAGGAGATAACTCCGTTTTTCACTTTTTTAGTACTTACGCAAACAAATAGAATCATTACAAGATGTAATATCAAAATTTTAAAATTGTAAAAAAAATTTCCACACAGCAAATAAATATCAATTTTGTTATGAAAACAAATACCGAACATCCAGTTATTTATAATGAGTGCATTTTACCCTCCATTTTTGCAATGCTGTTCAAGGATAATGAAAATTTGTAAAAGTAAGATTTCTTCCAAGGGAGGTAATTTATAGCAAAGATTCAGCAATTTTATTGTTTTGTACCTACTTTATTCTAAATTAAGAAAAAATGGGACGGTAGAATTTTCTAAGATTTTTTACATATACAAGTTTTTTTTTCTATTCTCAGTTTTCGATGAAAATTAAACGACAGAAATTTTTACAAGAAGTGTTTAATAGTGATCAAAATAGAGTAAAAATTTCAGCCTATACTATTCAGAACACCCGTGTATTTCAGTTCAAACTAGTTAAATTAGCTATCATTATTCATGCTTACTTTCACACATGTCTAGACTACAGAATTTTTTCATTTGAAATAATTCTAGATCAAATACAAATTTAATTACAACCAATTTTATATACCACAATCAAGTCCTGAACGGACCAAATAATATGAGGAAACAGGGTATCTTTGATGACCACTAGACATAAAACGGGACGGTAAAAATTGTTGAAAATTGCTGAAAGTCGACATGAACATGTGTAGTTTAGAAACTGAAAATATTAAGAAAATTAAACGAGAGGAAAATTTTGGGCTTCCTCAGGTCTACCCCCTTAAGATTCATAAAACGTTCAAACGGTGATTTGATCTTACATAAACACGAGAGCGTTTCGGTTGCTTCAACGGCATTTAAACAAAAATTTCAGGAGCGGAAGCATACTCAACAGGTGAAGAATGAACAAAGTGAAAGTAGTGTGACCACAACTTAGTTGCAACGGAGACATATAAAACACAGGGATTAGAAATTACGAGGAATCTCATATCATATCGCGGTCACTAACGGGATTTAAAATGAATTCAAAAAGTGGCGCGATATCCAAAGTAAAAAATTACAAAAATACGCAAAAATGAAGATGGAATAGCAAAATGACAACATCATTTCTACATGTTACACGTATATGCACATAAGAAATCATTTCCAGCAAAAGTTTTATGCTGCAACCTTTGGGCTATTGGATACGATTTGAATTTCAAAGACCGTCTTCGAGGATACCTAACAAAAAATCTTAAAAATATTACTCGAGCAACACGTCCCTTGAATATTAATTAGCCGCGAATGAAGAAGGGATGTTTGGCGTATGCTCCTAAAATGAAAAAAAAGTAAGAGTACACTGAGGGTTTTGGAAAAAAATTTTGCATCTCGTTCCGATCGATTTTTCAATTGCATCCCATCTTCAGACCCTGGATCCACCCCCTGTAAATTTAATCTTTTATAAACTCCTTTAAGAAATGTAAAATCTACAAAAATCGTCGTATTATTGATATTTCAATATGCATGCCGTAATAACATCCCACCTATAGTACAATTTGGCATATGTCAAAAACAAAGATACACTTGAAAACAAAATTGACGCGGGCTCATGAATAATACGGATAGAGTGTCGGGGGGNGGGGGGGGGGGGGGGGGGGGGGGGTCACCTCATATATATTTTGGTAGTTGTGATTCGCTAACACATCAGGACCCCACTCTTATCTTATTTCATAATCTCAAAAATGTATACCTTACCACACATTCTCTATCAGTTTTTATACATCTTTGAGTTTATGGTCTTCCAAACGT
>MJUU01018654.1:0-32268 GCA_002080025.1 Modiolus philippinarum
GTTGAAACAAGCAAGCCTTTGGAGTTTTCTGATAGTTCATTTGTTCAAAGTGATGGTTTTTCTATGTCTACGTTAAGCAGTGAGCAACATAAGGACCCTGAAATTTCATGTCTTTTCATTAGGGCTGTTGATGAAAGTGAGTGTTTGCAAGAACCTGTTACTTATTTCACCAAAAATGGTATTCTTATGCGTAAATGGAGACCTTCTGATGTTTCTGCTGATGCAGAATGGGCAATAAAGTATCAAATTGTAGTACCAAAGGTGTATAGAACTGAGATATTAAGCATGGCCCATGATACTCCCTTGTCAGGACACTTAGGTATCAATAAGACTTACAACAAAATTTTAAATTATTTTTATTGGCCTAATCTTAGAAAAGATGTCTCCAATTACTGCAAGTCTTATCATACATGTCAGTTAGTAGGGAAACCAAACCAAGTTATTCCAAAAGCACCTCTTCAACCAATACCTGCCTTTGAGGAGCCTTTTAGTAGAATATTAATAGATTGTGTAGGACCTTTACCAAAAACAAAATCTGGTAATCAGTACATGTTAACTATTATGTGTGCATCCACAAGGTTCCTTGAAGCTATTCCTTTAAGAAATATAAAGACCAAGACCATAGTTAGGGCTTTAACTAAATTTTTCACTTTGTTTGGCCTACCTACATCTATTCAGTCAGACCAAGGTTCAAACTTTATGTCAGGCATTTTTCAGCAAGTAATGCATGAATTAGGCATTAAACAGTACAGATCATCTGCATATCACCCTGAAAGTCAAGGTGCCTTAGAGCGATTTCACCAAATTTTAAAAAATATGATGCGGACATATTGTTTTGACACAGAGAAAAATTGGGATGAAGGAATCTCTTTTCTTTTATTTGCTGTAAGAGAAGCAGTCCAGGAATCATTAGGTTTTAGTCCATTTGAATTAGTTTATGAACATACAGTTAGGGGACCACTCAAACTTTTAAATGAGAAAATTTTATCAGATGAAAAAGACCATTTAAATCTCCTTGATTATGTTTCAGACTTTCGCACTAAACTAGTAAAAGCTTGTGATCTAGCCAATAAAAATCTTAAATCTAGTCAAGAATCTATGAAAGCCAAGTATGACCAAAATTCTGTAAAACGTAATTTTGACCCTGGTGATAAAGTACTTGTTTTACTTCCTGTTCCTGGAAAGCCACTTGAAGCCAGATATTTTGGTCCATATATTGTTGAAAAGAAAATCAGTGATTTAAATTATGTTATTAAAACACCTGACAGACGTAGACATAATAGGTTGTGTCATGTAAATATGATAAAACCTTATATAGATAGAAATAGCACAAATATTGTACATTCTGTAAATATAGTTAGTGTTGACCCTGACAATTCTGAAAATGACTTTTGTGAAAAGATTGATTCGCCATCTATCACACCGAAGCTGGAAAATTCACAGATTCTTCAAGATTTGGATTCGAAACTTCAACATTTGCCAGTGATTCAAAAGGAAGAGTTAAAAAGGTTACTCCGTGAATTTGAACAGTTGTTTCCGGACATTCCAACACGAACTGATAAAATATTTCATGACGTTGATGTTGGTGATTCAGTGCCGATAAAACAGCATTCATATCGACTGAATCCGATCAAACGAAAGTACCTGCATGATGAAATTCAGTATTTGTTAAAAAAATGACTTTATTGAACCTAGCAGAAGCAATTGGAGCTCGCCTTGTATTCTAGTGCCAAAACCTGATGGAACTTATCGTATGTGTACGGACTATAGAAAATTAAACAGTGTTACAAAAACTGACTCATTTTTAATTCCGCGCATTGATGACTGTATTGATAAAATTGGAAATGCTAAATACATAACAAAAATTGACTTATTAAAAGGATTTTATCAAGTTCCTCTTACAGAGCGAGCAAAAGAACTTTCAGCTTTTGTTACACCCGATGGACTATTCCAATACAAAGTGATGGCTTTTGGCATGAAAAATTCGGCTGCAACTTTTCAGCGTCTCATCAACAGTGTTATTTCTGGAATTAACGGTTGTGAAGCATACATTGATGACATGCTTATATATAGTGACACTTGGGAAGAACATCTTCAGATACTTCGAACTTTTTTCGAACGTTTAAGCAGTGCTATGCTAACAGTCAACCTCTCCAAGAGTGAATTTGGATGTGCTTATGTAAACTATTTGGGACATGTTGTAGGTCAGGGTCAGGTAAAACCTATTGATGCTAAAATAAGTGCTATTTCTAGTTTTCCTAAACCTGAGAATAAGAAAAAATTAATGCGTTTTCTGGGAATGGCTGGATATTATAGAAAATTTTGTCAAAACTTTTCTTCAATTAGTGAGCCTTTGACTAAACCATTGAGAAAAAATGTAAAGTTTATTTGGTCTAAAAGTTGTGATGAGTCATTTGAAGAACTAAAAGCCATTCTAGAAAGTGCGCCCGTTTTAGCAACACCTAATTTTGATTGTCAATTTAAGTTAGCAGTAGATGCCAGTGATGTTGCTGCTGGTGGTGTTTTATTACAAGAAGGTAAAGATGGTATAGACCATCCTTTTTGTTATTTTTCTAGAAAATTTAATAAACACCAGAGAAATTACTCCACCATTGAAAAAGAATGTTTGTCTCTGATTTTGGCTTTACAACATTTTGAAATTTATGTTACAACTTCAATTCAGCCTATCATTGTATATACCGATCACCACCCCCTTAAATTTATTCATAAAATGAAAGATAAAAATCAAAGACTTTTGATGTGGAGTTTGACTTTGCAAGGTTTTAATCTAGACATAAGACATATTAAAGGAAAAGATAATGTCATTGCAGACGCATTGTCAAGAGTTTGATAAATTTCATAACACCTCATTGTTTATTTTAAATGTTTTTCATTGCATTCAAACATTTTCTTTTTGGGGGAGGTGTTATAGGTAATTAAACAATAGAGAAACGGGAAGTTTGTTTACCCATAAAAGGGTTTAACCCTACCGATAGTATTTGCTAGTACCAGTACCAAGTCCGCTTGTCCCGCATTCCTATCGTTGTTTGCGTGTGCCTTTTATTTATTTGTTTTTTTATTTGTGTGTTTTTCTTGTGCAGTTCCGTGGTATATTGTACCATGTGACTGTGTTTTTTTAGCCATTGCAGAATTTCCCGTTACCTTTTTTATTCTTTTTTTGTTGGATGGGGAGTCTCTATAATACATGTGTTCCATTATATAGTTATTAAACATGTTTCATTTGCAGAATTTCTGCCATATGATGAATATAATTTCCCAAGTGAATACTGAAGCAACAACAAAAAATCGTAATCCGAGAATATTAATGGTCATATGCACAGGAAGACAACATAAATGAACAGACGAAATAGTGCAAACCCTAAAACATAAAGCACTTATATGCACAGCAAGACAACATAAATGAACAGATTCAATAGTGCAAACGCTAAAACATAAAACACTAACAGTAAAAAAAGCTAATTAATCCATTATAATAAAGAAAAAGAAAAGCAGGAACATTGAGCAACGAGTTGTGATGCCCTGGAAAAGAAATAAAAGAGCTAAGGCAAGAAAACCTAACTTTCTTTATTGGTCTGCTTTTGTCGAAAATTAAGAAAGTATTTTTATACTGCTTATACATGTGGCATGGCGTTTTTATACACAGATCGTCTTCAATATTGCTCATGGCCAGTAGGACTAAAACAACCAATTTCTGCACATTCTTAGAGCTTTGTAATTGAATTTATTTAACATACTTAATCGTCATCTTTTTGCTTCTTGTTTGTCTCATAAAATAGACAAGTAAACTAAAATAAATATTGCTCCGCTTTTAGACTGTTTTTATTGTTGATCTTGTTCTTAATCTGGGGACGTCATCATCCTTCTTTAGTTAATATTTGTTTTGCATTTTCATATTTGTCGTCTTTTCCAGTGAGAAAATGGTTAGAATGTTACTTGTTATTCCTATGCCTCCATGAATTCGCAATACTTATTTTGGAAACTTGTGTAGAAGTTTCGTGTATGTGTAAGAGACCGAACATTTAACTTGAAAAGTGGGGGCCTTGGTTTTTTTTTTTTCTAAAAAAATATTTTGGACCTGATTTTATGTGAAAAAAATATTTTGGCTGCCAAAATGATGAAAAAAATGCCCCCCAAAAAAATAATGTTAATTTTGACACGTAAAAAAAAATTGTTTCGCGCGAATCGCGAAAAAATTTTCTGTCCAGAAAAAAAAAACATAACCCCCCCCCCTTTTCAGGTTAAATGATCGGTCCCTAATCATTATAAAACAATTTGTTTTGCTTTGGAAGATGCTGCCTATTCTAGCTGTTTTTCTTTAGTCCGACAGCACTTGCTGGCAAATTTTTGCTTTTCAACGCTTGTTTTAACGTATTGGTTAGCATCGATATTCTTTTATGACACACTTCTGATGGAATTATTGAATTGTCATTATATCTAGGTACTAGCAAAAATTCTTTTGGATACATTATTGCAAAGTTATCTTTTTTACAAAAACAATCATGTCTACAACATGTTCAAGATCAGTTTTGACCTTGAACTTTACTGATTGTTGAGATGCATTTTGCAATTATATCATAATATGCTCAGTATAGATTTCCTCTAAAAAATATCACAGATGGCAATATGTTTTGCAAAAATATCAATCACACATTTTAAGGTATTACAGGGTAGTATGTTGTGCCTGTATGCCGACAATAGTCATGTTTTTACTTAAGATGTAAGTTTTTCTTGTAAACATATTTGTCACCACAATGAACAAAAAGCTTAATTATAACAGGTAATTGGATTTAACTTATTTTGACGACTTAGTTGATGACTAACTTAGTAATTCTGTTACCGTAAATTGGGAAAAATTCTGATATAGTTTTATTTTGGCGTATTTTACGCTTACCTTCGTAGCACCACAATTAAACACACCAAAATTTATAATGCTCGAAAATAAGACACTAAAATCAATTATTTAAAATTCGGTCACGGTGTCTGTAAGTATGTTACGAAAGGTCTTATGTTTAAGATTATGTGCACGATTATGTTTAGGATGACCAATTTGAAGAGGGGTCATCTCAAAAAAATTATTATACATCACATTTCCCACTTATTGAGTGTAAAGATTTTCAATAAACATAAATAATACGACCCAGTCATCGTACAGTAAGATCAATACTTAAAATATGGTTTTTAAATGTAGACTCTGAGTAATGTTCTACAAAAGTTTGATTCGCATTATGAAGTCCTACCGGTTTCAATGATCTTTGACTGTAGAATGAAACAGTTGTTTGATGGCCGGTCGGCTCGAATAGTTAGTATGTCGGGTATTTTTTAAAAAAAAATTTCACCTGCATTGTATTATTGTTATAAAGTGAATTGTATCTTCTCTTTTGCAGTCTGCTGGTATTGTGTCTTTTGCCTTATTATTTCCCGAATCACCTTCGCTTCGGGCTATTGACTGTCCCTAAATATAAATGAACAACTAGAAATATTCTATTTTGGAAAGGGCCACAAACAATGACTGCATAATATTATTCAGTTTTGTTGAAAACGAAATAAGATATGTTTAGAACGCATTGAGATCATGTGGTCGTTAAACAATGCGCAGCAATATGTCGTATAGTCCGACGGTTGTATAGTCCGACAGTTCGACTCTTCGATGGTCCGACAGTTCGATAGTCCGACGGTTCGATAGTCCGACAGTTCGATAGTCCGACGGCTCGATAGTCGGACGGATTGAAAACTCATTGTATAAGTACTTTTCTTGTAAACTATCGATGATCATCGATGGCTAAACACGCGGGATTTTCATTTTATTTATAACCATAATATATGTCAGAATTTTCCCTCTACGAATCAAGTTGTATAATTCCTGTAGCCATTTTTTCAAGTTGGAATTTCTAAGTAACAACCTGTTACAATCAAAAGAAATTTCAACTTCACAGAAGTAAGATCAAGTAAGGAAGTAGAATATGTGGACTTTTCACCTCACAAGATACGACATCACCGGGGTTGACGTCAACGGAAATGACACAACAGAATATCACGTGACTGAAACATGATGTAAAATGGTTGCAAATGAACCACAAGAAACCCATTTCATGCCCTTGGTGGACATTTTACTGGAAATGACGTCGTAGATCAACACTTGAGCCTCAGGGGTGTTATGGACTATGCTCGGATCGCACATGTGCGACCAAAGTAGGCGTATATTTGCCATTGGTCGCCATTTCGATCGACCGTAACATGAATGATTATCACACGACCCCGTAGTCTTGAAGAAAGCCACAGGAGAATCGGAACATCCCGAATGTTATCATTCGAACCACTCAGACTGATCGTTCTCAATTAATTCGAAGTTTTGATGGCTTTTGTTGTACATTGTATTTGTAAGGGTTTCATCCAATCCATCCTAGTTTTATTTTGGTGACAAATTATTTGCAATATCCGCGCCTTTTCTCTTCACTAATGTAAGAGGAGATAATATACTCGTTTCCTTAATCCATTGCAATACATCTGCAATTATTCCGAGGAGGTATCTCGTTTTTGTGTGTAGGAAATTTTGTCACATTTTATCTGCAGGTTAATTACGAATTTATTTATATGTTTATGGGCTGCTCAGAATGCTAAAGTGCTCACGAGTTGTTCACGATTATGTTCGTGTGCTAATTTCAATATTCGACGTTGGTTGGATGATACATTATTGTACTGGTGAGAGTGTTGGGGCATTATGATCGCTAATAATTAGGCATATTCTTATTTTTTAATCTGAAGGAAATACAAAATTACACAACTTGCATGGTGAGCAGAAAATTTATTTTATACTGTCCAAGTACTTCAAGAAGTAACCCCTCATATGCAGCATTTGACAGCATTTGAATTATATAAAATATGTAAAGCCATAATTCAAAACAGTAACAAAGAAGTACTCATTACCAAAAATATCGAAGTAGGGGGCCAAATCCAGTACCCAAACCACATCAATGTCCGTTTTAATTGTCTGTGTTCAGTTTTGGTTCTTCAGTCACAAGTATGTTCTTTCTCTATAGTCCTGGGTATGCAGGCATTTCAATACCAAGCCTTCTCACTTTTAGTTTTCTGTCTTCAAATACTGATATAAGCTTCTTCAGTTCTATCCATTCATAAGGTGTCAGGATAACATCTGTATGAGGCTTCGTTCTGCTATTTATTCCTTATTTTTCTATAGCAAAAAAATATTTTCTGACATCAAAAATTATGATTTCTGATATCAGAAAATCGAATTTCTGATATAAAAAACGAAATTTCTGATATCAGAAAATCACTATTTTTTTTAATTCAGAAAATATTTTTTGATACAAAAATATTTGAATTTCTGATATCAAGAATTATTTTTTGACATCAGATATTTAATCGGATTAATGATATCAGAAAATATTTTTTGATATGAAAAATAAAGAATAAATAGCAAAATGGTGTCTCATCCATTTGACCTTGTACGAAACAAAGTTCATCCTCTGTTAGGAAAGAAATACTTTGTCACTCAAATCATTGACTGAGGCGTTTTGATGATGACGTACGTAGATATCTTCTAAGAATAATATGCCCAGGTTCTTTATTTTTCACATTCTGATCAAGTCGTCCTATGTATCTATAACATCACAAATGACTCCCACTTTGATGAGAATAAGGCGACACCCGCTTTTAGTAGGAAAGTTATGGGTTTCCAAAAACATCAGACTCACTCTGCAAAATTCCATTTCATTCTTTCAACACCGCATATCTCCCTTCTGTAACGGCATCTTCGGGGGTCAGCATTCTCTTGGTTGTCCTAGATGAAGTGATTTAATTGGTTTTCTTCATGGCTTTCTGGACAATATTAGTCTATTTCTTGCGTGCTATGACATATGCAAGGCTTCCTCTGCTCTGTCTTTTATATTTCCTAACGTTATCTCGATGGCTCTTATAAAAGAAGGGACATTGTGATTGGTCCATTTTAGGTACAGCTTCAATCCAATTTTAGCTTGTTAATTCTTCTCTTCTCTTCATCTTCAAACCACGTGCTCCAAACATGGCTAGTATGATCTACTTGTATATCTCAAGACTATCTACGGTTATTGGACATAACTGTATCGAAGCGTGTTTATACAGGAACGCTATTGGTTATGACTGTCATTGGTTGGTTAATATTCAAAAAGAGGATTTACTGCAATCCGATTGGTCAGTGCTGTATACATTTTCAATCTTCAATGCTGTTTCATTCCCTTCACACTACTCAAGGTTTTTTGCTTTGTCTTTTCCCCAACATGCCATTGAATTTATTATAAACGAACTTAAAGTTACAAAATATACTAGAGTGAATGCTTAAGGGATAGACTGAGTACAAGAAAAACTAAAACTTAAAAAAAGGACATCTTCAATTTGTTTTGCTCCGAAAAACAGATATGTCTTCACGTTTAAGTAAATATTCCTTTACTTAAATGACTTATTATATCTTTAATAATTATCTTATGTAGTTCTATCCGAAATATGATATGACTCTAAACTATTTTGATATCACCTATAAGGAGCACAATACTATTTACTTGCAACTGTTGAGTTGCTCACGAGACTATGCTACTTGTTCATTTCATTCATTTGTGGCAATGATGGTAGCGTATAATCAATTTCCTAAATATATCTTTAGTAATATAAATCAAAATTTAGACTTACAATGTTTTCTTCAAAAAGAAGTGGTCTTTAGAAGCTTGTATGGTCAACTTTTTTTAATAAAAATGTTGTTTCAAGTAGTCTGGGCATTTGTTATAAAAAGTCTTGTGTACGTGTCCCAATTGCAATTATTTTACTCCATCTTCAACATTAAAAAAAGCCAAGGCTTGCAAAATTCGGTGTCACACTAAATCAAGGAACAATGTTATCAATAAAACGAACTGTTTTACTTTGACTAACATGAAGTGTTTTTTTCAGTTTTGTGGAACGCCGTCATACCAGGTAAAGAATAACATTTGATGACAGCCATTGACTAAGTTTTTCTTGTGTCATGGGAAAAGCAATTTGCCAGTCCAAAGACACTATAGATATAGTCCATGGGCTGGAATAACCCCCGTGCACCCCCCCCTCCCCACTTCCGAACCCCATCCATTTTTTAAAGTCTGCATACATCAACCTCTTCAAAATAAAACATGTTAACACGAGCATAACCTGCACGCACTTGGGTAATTTGGCCCATTTTTAGACCCACCTACCGAATTTTTGGAAAATTTCGTTTTTCATTAAAGTTTTTCTTTCAGTTGCTTTAAAATGTTAATAAAATGCCTCCAAGTTATAAAAACGGGGTATCAAATGATTGCCTATTGTATGAGCTTTACAAAGAACCCAAGTTTTTACAATTTTTATGCCCAGTATGTTTCATAGCGCAATTAAACGTACCCCTACCCCAATGAAATATTGACGAAAAAACTGATATTTTCATTGAAATTGCGTAAGTTTGATGGTCTAGAGAACCCGAAGTGCATCTCAATTCCTGATTCTGAAAATTGTTTTTAGCTTTTCAATCTCATTTCTTCAATATAAAATAGGTTAAGACAATGTTAACATATTTTAAATGACCAAAATTTTATTTTCAAATATACCAAATACAGGGACCTTTGAATAATTTCGTTTTTGAATAAGTTTTGTCTTTCTTTTGCCTAATATTATTTTTTAGTAAACAAATGTCATTTAAAATAGGTATCAAATGAAAGCTTATTATATTTGCTTTACAACCATAACACAGAATGGTCGTTTTTAGATAATATATACATCATATATCAATAAAACTTACCCCAACAAATTTACTCTAAAAATGTCAATTTTTTGTCTATTTTCGCATAAAAATAACCAGAAGACGCAAAATGTGTGATGTATAGGACAATGTTGCATACATTATATTATGATTTTATATTATATCAGACATTTGTTTACTTAAACTCAATATTTTGCCCAAATTTGGTGAAAAATGGGAATTTTCAACATTTCAGAATTGTCCAAAGTCCACTGCTATATGGTTATATATGCCAAATCTGGAAGATATTTCTGCAACTATGCCAATTAATTGTACCACGCGACACATTTGGTGTCTTAAAACATTGCTTAGAAAAACAAGGAGTGTTAAATGTGACTCTAAATACCGAAAATCTTACCCCTACCCCAACAAATTTTCCCTGATATTGTTGATTTTTGGTCTATGTTCGCATAAGAATAACCAGAACACGCAAAATGTGTGTTGTATATGACAATGTTGCGTGAATTACTTCATGATTTGATATTTTAACAGCCATTGGTCGACTACAACTCATTATTTCTTCCCAAATTGATGAAAAATGAGAATTTTCAACCTTTCAGAATTGTCCAAATGGTGAATAAAAGGATATTGAGTAAATGCACATGAGACAAAGTCTCTACAAATACATGGTAAAAAACAAGCAATTAAAGGAACAACGCTTTTATTGTTGTTCTTCATCTTGAAGTCACCATGAGGCCTTCAAAGTCCACTGCTATATCGTTATATATGCTAAATCTTGAGGATACATTTGCAACTATGCCAATTTATTGTACCAAGCGACACATTTGGTGTCTCTAAACAGAAACAAGAAAAACAAGGAGTGTTAGATGTTACTCTGATTACAGAAAATTTTACCCCTACCCCAACAAATTTTTCCTGAAATGGTTGTTTTTTGGTCTATGTTCGCATAAAAACAACAAGAACATACAAAATATGTGTTGTATATGACAATGTTGCATGAATTACATCATGATTTGGTATTTTAACACCCATTGGTCGACTAAAACTCAATATCTCTCCCCAAATTGTTGAAAAATGGGAATTTTCATAATTTCAGATTTGTCCATAGTTAACTGTTAAATCGCAATATGCATCAAATCTATAGAATATATCTGCAGATATGCCAATTAATTGTTCTAAGCGATACATTAGATGTCTTAAAACATTGTTTAGAAAAAACAAGGGGTGTTGAATGTGACTCTAAATATCAAAAATCTTACCCCTACCCCAACACATTTCCCCCAACATTGTCATTTTTTTTTGTCTTTGTTGGGATAAAAATAACCACCACACGCAAGTTCTACGTTGCATATAACAAAGTTGCATGAATATTATCATGATTTGGTATTTCAAATCCCAGTTGTCAGCTTAAACTCAATATTTTGTCCAAACATTGATGAAAAATGGAAATTTTTAGCATTACAGATTTGTCCAAAATTCACTTTTAAATCGGTATATGTGGCAAATCCGATACAAATGTTATTTAAAAACACTGTGTAGAAAAATAAGGAGTGTTCAATTTGACTCTAAATACTGAAATTCTTACCCCTACCCCAACAAAATTAAACTGAACAATCTCCAAAATATGACCGTCTGTACATATAAATGAACAAAGCATACTAATGTTTTACTTTCTTTGCAAAAGATGCATTTGATACATCATAATATGTAATTTTGACACCAAAATATGGGTAATATTGAATATATTGGACGATTATCGTGAAAAATGGGAATTTTCAGTATTTCAGAATTTTCCGAAATTCAAATTTAAATCGCTGAATAACTGCCCATAAACCGGGCGCATGATCTTATTTATGATATATGGGAGGCTCTGTGTGTTGTGGTGTTTGAAAATGATATGTCATTGGACCTTTATACAATGTTAAAGCTTTTCAAGCTGAATAAAATGAATTATATTGTGTTGAATATGTGTGGTAAGGGGTAATATGTTTGTAATTTATGAAACTGTAGTTAGTCTAAAAGGCTTAAAAGCATACTTTCTAATTGCTTAGATATGATGAAACGATATTTAATCAACATTTTGACTTTGGACTTCGATTTTTGTAGTCATCGCTTCCCTTGTTCCTTCGGTATTCTACTGCCGTTGTTTCAAGTTATATATCAATTTCATGAAGTATTTGCATCTCAAAGTCAAAACAGCAGAAATCTACTTAATCTACTTAAATGATCTTCTGAATGTCAGTTTTAGTGAAATACACGCTAGAATTCCCATTAAACATTATCTTTTTTATCATTTAGAGCCTGAATATTTCAAATTTTCTCTTAATTTTTAGGGGGAGGGGTGCTAATTTTGACATTTATGAACCTATAATACGTCTGAAACTAACCTTTTTGCGTACAATTTGTTGCTAACATATCACAAGTTACATAACTAAGGCAAACAAATACATAATTATAAGGCCATACAAAATAAAAACAATGAATAAAATTCATTTTTAAAATATTTACAATATTCAATTACCTATAACAGTATCAGCAATGCTCATTATTGAAGGCGCCATGGTGACCTCAGGGTTAAGAAAAAGAATAAAAGCGTGTTCTATTGCAAGGTTCTGCCATGTTTTTAAAGATACTTTGTGTCATGTACATTCACTCTATATCCTTTCATTGTTTAGTTAGTATATTTAAATGTGAATGTTGTTGATATACTTGGTTTCACTTTGTCCACAACGCTTGAAGGAAAAAGTTATGATTAAAATTTTTATAATAATCAGTTATAATAGACAAAACGTCTACAGTTATGATTTACATGTTGTGTATTATTGATTAATTGTACCTTAACATCAACAGAACTTAGTATTACAATGTATGATGAAAACCCTTTGGTAATTCAATACTGCTTTGAATATTATCCGACTTGCTCAAAGAACTTCTTCTTGCTTATATATTTTTGCTTTACATTATTTTACCATTTAATTATAAGATCATAACCAACTATCAATGAGTCATTGGCACAGTTTTACAGATACTGTCCTTTGCAAGAAAAAAAACAAAAACAAAAAAGAAAAAAAAAAAGAAAAAAAAAAAACACGCGATTTACAGAATCGAGCTAGTTACGCCATTTTTCTTAAATGTTGTAAATTTTACTATCGTGGGTGGAGGATTGTCGCATGTTCCGGATCAAGTATCTGTTTCTCTAATGATTTTAAGGCGATACTCACAAAATCGCCTTTTTATTTTTATCTAACATAAGTGAGTTGCTAAGAGCGGCCCCAAAAGAACGGCTGCTTTTCATGATGTAACAATGATTAAATTAAAACTAGGCAAACAAAGTTGACATCAGAGTAGAAGCGTATTTCTAGCAGCGGCCAACAAACATGACACAGAATAGAAATAAGAGAAATATATTTTCGTTACTTCTGTGCATGATTATTCAGATGCTATAAATGAAGATTAATTAGATGAAGAACATTATTTAGACAGTAAAATGAAACATGGGATTTTCCAAAAAATGTATTGTACTTTACCCTATTCTTTACATTTTCTCCATTCAATTTACACCAAAAACTTTGATCGCTTAAATTGTGGCAATTTATGAGCTAAGACTTTGTGTCTAAGCAGCTGATTCAGTCTTTATCGCCATTCATTATAAATAGATTTTTGTTTGAATTCTCTGTTCATTTGGAGAATAAACAAGAAACTGAATGCAAACAATTAAAGGTCCATTGACTTGAGTTATAGAATAAAAACATCCGTTAATTTGCAAACAAAAATAATTGTACACCGATACAGTGTAACACTGTGATACGGCATTATAGACATCATGTAATTTTCTGAGTGCAAAGTCAAGTGATTGAATCGTGGTATTGTGATAGGCCAAGGGCTGAAATAACCGATGTACACCCCGCTAATGATACCCACCCACATATTAAGTCCGCTTACATCCCTTCTTCAAAATAAAACTTGTTAACATGAGCATAACCTGACTCAATGATGGAACATGACAAAAGTTTTTCTTTCAATTGCTTAAAATTGTTGATTGGTACCTTTTAGTAATGAAAAAATGGTATAAAATGATAGCATATAATATAAGCGTTACAAATAATTCACATAAGTACCATTTCTATACCCAATACGTTATAAAAATTAAGAAACCGTACCCCTACCCGTTGAAAACTCTACCGATGCACCTGATCTCACCCATGGTTTTTTATTGGGTCCGTGTTGTTCATCTTTGTGTGTGTGTCTTCATTTTTCTTTTCTGTGCCGTACCCATGTTGTGTCTCTGTTTTTTTTTCTTTTTTTCTTTTTTTTTTTTGCTTCTGATTTTGCCATTGTCCTTGGATTATTCGGTTTTGGATTGACGGTTCGGTTCTCACTTACTTTTAAGAAATTGTGTAAGTTAATATTTAGGAGGATGGTGTTTATTTCGTATTAGTGAACCTAAATGAAGAATGAAACAAATTATTTAGGACCCAATTTGTTACTAAAACATCATAAAACATTATTACATAGACAATTAAAAGATATGTATTCAGATTTTTTTCCGATCATTACATTCGAAAGACAAAATATTGAAAAATAATGAAAATCCCAAAAATTTCCATTTTTCAAAATTCTTTACATAAAAATAAAAATCTGTGAACTTTAATGATGTTTTTTTTTCAACCTTGTATCCCAGTTGATAAAATAAGCACAAAGAGTACTACAAATTACCAAAAGCTGTTTATCTGATAGAAACTGAAAGTAGAAAAATCGTCTTTTTCACCATATTTTTTGGAGGGGGTGTACATTTTTTGCATCCAAAGGCCACAAAAAAAGGCCTAAATTGGCCAATCTTATATTCATTGTGAAGATTGCAAATGAAGCTTTCATTTGATACCAAAGTTTTGTATATTTCAGCCATTTATAGACAATAAGGGCACTTAAAAGAAGAAACTTTAGTGAAAACGAAAATACAAAATTTTAGAGTGGTGTACTATGAATGTGACTCAATCCTGTCTATGCGTTTGTGTTATATTTAAGTTCACATGTTTTATTTTGAAGAGGGGATATAAAACGACTAAAAAAGTCGATCTGGATCATAGCTGGGGAGAGGTGCACGGAAAGTGATTTCAGACCATGGACTATGATGGACGTACCCTCTACTTAACATATTGTATTTTCGACGTTATTTTACGTCGTATTAAAACAATACTTCTTATTCATTTAACTGAACAATACAGGCGTGTTTTAAAAGTTAATTACTTATTTCTGTAAAATTTTATATAAGGAAAAAATGAAATTACGAAATAGAAATCTAGCAAAATGTATCAAAAGGTATTTCGAATTACAAAGTGAAAAAGCGTGCTACTGGTTTGATTCGAAAATATGATGAATAGATATACGGAAATGTGGTTGATGTTTATGCTCAGTCTATTAAATGATGGGGTACTTTTTACTTTGGTTACTTAAGTTTGATTAGAACATAGATAAATCAAATATATTTGTTTTCTATTTTGGTTTCATTAAAATATTACTAAGCACAGTAACTGAATATTTCCTCAATCATGTTGTCAACTTCATCTTTCCTTGGACATTCGATTCTCATTTGGTCGACAGTTTTCCGAATACCCGCTGATACTTTATGTGGATTTTTCTTGTGCAAGTCCAATGACGAATCCACGAGCGTGTAAATGTCAACTGGCATAAGCAGCAGTCCTAACACACCACCAGCAATGTGCAAGCCCCTTAATGTTGTAGACCCAGCGGCTTTAAAAACTGTTGCCCCAGCCCTAGCACCAGCTACAAAAGCGTCATCACCGTAAGAAACAAGACGCATGGAATTAACAATTGTTCGAGCAATAATATCCCAGCCAACATGTTTGGATCCTGAAGCTCCACCAATTACAAGCTGTGCCCAAAAAGATATCCAAATAGGGAAATTGTCCTCAATTTTACCGTAGTTTTTAAGTTGATCAGCTATTTCAACGCATTCTGTTTTCAACGTTTCCACCCTAGACTTGTATTTTTTCATAATATCTTCTGCAGCTTTGCGCCTCTTCCTTGACAATACAGCTGCAGTAATGATTGATCCACTAACAGTTGCGCCCCCTGCTCCACTAATTGCACCTCCTGTAATAAAATAGAACAAAAATTACTATTTAAAAGACAATATTGGATTGAGCTTTTTATAATTAAACAAAAAAGAGGACGCGTGCAATAAATTAATTTAAAACAAAATGACAATCCATTTAAAATGGGATTTTTTTTGTTTAAAATTTTCCGTTCCAACCTTGAAGACATTCTTTAGAATATGCCTTTGACAAAGTAAAAGGGCCATAACGAAATTCAGAAATCCAGCATCAGTTTGGGATTTGATGGTTGCAAACTGAGTTTGCTGGAAACTGGGGGGAGGGTTGTGGGGAAGGGGGATGTGCAGATGAACGTTTTTTTGGTTGATGATTTAACGCAAATTTCCTTGTATCCCTTTGATGTCAATGTTTACTGTATCGGAGATACATTTGTAATTAAATGAAGTGAAGTGGCTCGCAACATGGCTGGTGTTGTCTGCTCGACACTCTTTAAGACCTGTTTATTGAGTATCTCTGTCTCATTTATGCAATAAGATTTAGTGACATTTCGTCGATCCCTATAAGATGCGTCACGTCAGGTAAAACGTCTATCGTCAGACATAGAATTTTAAGCGATCCGTTTCCTCCAATTTGTTTTATAAATTTTATACACAAACGATCAATCCAGCAATCTTAACAGTGAAATAAACAGTTAATTACAGAATAAACTAGTCAGAGAACATGATTAACGATCAACTATAACAATTTACAAATTTTATAGGTTAAGAAAAAACCCAAAAATCCAGATTTGTAATGATACTCATTTAACAAAATGTCGGAACAACTGCAAAATTAAGAACAATACTGAAGATCAACGTCCATTACTTAGCAAAAGGTCAATGAAACAGTACCAAATGAAACCGTAAGTTTTAGACCTCTAGTATTTACTACTGATAAAATACCATATTGAGATCTGTGAGATGTTGAAAATTGTCCTATGTAGACACATGGATGGAACTACAATCTCCTTTCTGTAAAAATCGGGGAATAAAAAGAACATACTAAAATTCTTAAGACATGTATCATTTTATCATTTTTCTCTCATCAGAAGACCTGACAGTTTTAAGAGAGATATTTAAGAGAGCCAGTTTTTTTTTTTTTTTTTTTTTTTTTTCATTTGTATTGAAAGTCGCTATTATATCATTTGACCATTTTGGATTGCGGGATTCTGCAAGTAGGCTATACATGTACTTTGAATAACAGAAAATAACTATTTCACTGTAAACTTGAACAAGGAATTTCATACAACTGACAATTTTAGATTTATGAATTGTAACTTGTTATATAGAATTGTTTCTCAAAGTAACAAATTACTTAATATCCAGGATTTTCTATGCTAAAATTGATTAAACATTATTCAACTTACTATTATTACTCATCATATTTTAATCTTTCTTGATATTCCATTGACGAAGCTCACAGTACATGTGTTTATTTCATCTGCCGCTGTTACAATTAAGGTTAAGTTTTAGAATAAAAATATCAGACATATTTTTTTTATCTTAAGTCATTTTGTGGTCCAACAGTTCCAAAAAATTAAACAGAAATGATAAGTCACTTTTATTATGATGGGAGGCTTTGAAAACCCGACCGAAAGAGATTCTCCCAACATTTACGAAATTAATATTGAGGTAACTTTGTAAACATGATCACTGTTTAGCTTTCGTAATAGACCTTATCCGAGTTCTGGTATTAAGATTCACCAGTTGTTTGTCCCCCCTACGTCACAAAAATGTCCGCGTCATGTGACAAAGAATGTACTTCATAATATTAAAGTTCCTATTGTTATTTATGTTTGTCTTTTGTTTTCATTATTGTTTTTCTAGTGCAGTTCGCTTGTAAATTGATGCATGTGATTGTGGTTCCCGGCCATTGTAGGTGTTTACTGTTATCCTGTTTTTGTAATTAAATGCTTTAAAATTATTTACAATATGTACTATGGAATAAAATCTTGTGTTCAATATAACAATTGCTTTTCTGAATTTTTTCCTTCTACATTAGGTGTTAGAGAAGGTGAAAATTTATCACCCTTGTTCATAGTATTTTTGAATGACCTAAAGGATTATTTTCGAAATACGGAAGGGGTCTCTCTAGAAATTTTTACAATGAGCTTCATGTTCATTTCGATAATTTTATATGCCGATGATAGAGGTATTTTATCTGAAACTAAAGAAGGCATGCAGATATCCATTAATATTTTTCAAACATACTGTATCATGTGGAAACTCAAAGCAAATGTACATAAGACGAAAGTTATGGTCTTACGCAAACGAAAATCTATAGAAACAATTATATTTACTATAAATGGTGAACCATTAGAAGTTGTTGATTCATTCTCATACCTAGGTATAATGGAACATTTTTGGATACCAAAAAGAAATTATATAAAAGGCATCAAAAATCACTTCATTTTTATATATATAGGTGTATAAGAAATGAAAACATTCCAATTTATTTTAAATTGAAACTATTTGACTCTATAATAGAACCTATTTTGTTGTACGGATGTGAACTCTTGGGTTATCAAGACTTGAAAATAATTGAAAAAAAAATCATTTGAGACATTTTGAAAAAGAATATTAAAGATACGAAATCAACTCCAGATTTTATAGTTTCTGGACAGTCGCAGAGAATGATTTCTTATAAGCCATGCGCTGAAATCACTTTCCGTGCATCCCCCCCCCACACACACACACTTTTGATTCAGACCAATTTTTTTCAGTCTTTGTATATCCTCTCTTCAAAATAAAACATATTAACACGAATATAACCTGCACGCATAGACAGTATAGGGCCACTTTAATAGTACACCACACAAAATTCTTATATTCTAGTTTTAATCTTAACTTCATCTTTTAAGCTCCATAATTTTTATGTAGATAAGTTAGATGCACTGAAATTTGGTACCAAATTGAAGTTTATTTAATAATATACTTTACAATGAACACATTTTTGGCAACTTTACGTCATTTTTATGACCTAGGGATGCAAAAAAAGTACCCCCTGCAAAAAAATGCGAAAATGACGATTTTTAAGCTGATAATTCCTTTCAGATAAATAAATCTCATCATTTGATCTAGTTTTTATTCCTAATTTATTAGTTGTGATACAATGTTGAAAAATAAAATTTTGATTTCCGGTAAAACATTTTTGGAAAATGGAAATTTCTGGAATTTTAAATATTTTCACAATTTCGAATTTCTTACTTCTAGATCGTACAAATTTGAATAAATATTTAATAATTGCCATGCATTAATGAGTTATGTTATGTAAGCAAAAAATTATGTAAAAAAAAGTTTAGAGTCAGACTTACTGTGGGATCAGAAATGCCAAAATTAGCACCCCCTACAATTAAGGGAAAATTTAAAATATTCAGGCTCTAAATGATAAAAAGATAATGTCTAATGCAAATTATTGTGTGTATTTCACTAAAGCTGACATGCAGAAGCCCATTTAAGTAGATTCAAACTATTTGAGGGGTCCTTTTTGCCCTTCTGCTCGAAATTTTATGGAAAATGGGAATCATCCGTTTTTCAGATTATTGCTGTTTTGACTTAGAGACGTAAAAACTTCATGACTTTGGTATATAACGTAAAAATGTTGATAAAATATCGTTTCACTATTATCTAAGCTACATGCATTAGAAAGTATGCTTTTCAACATTTTAGACTAACTAAACTCACATAGANCAAAAAAAAAAAAAAAAACAAAAACAAAAAAAAAAACATTTTCTTTTTTCAACTAAATTATTTCATTTTATTCAGCTTGAAAAGTTATACAATAATTAAAATTTGAATTTTGTAAAATTCCGGAATGCTGAAAATTCCCAATTTTCACGAAAAGCGCCCAAAATATTCAATTTTACCCATATTTTCTGCGTTAGAATCGCATATTGCGATATATCAAATGCATCTTTTAAAAGAAAGTAAAAATATTAGTATGCAGAAAATTGGCATTTTCATCAATTTTGTACAAAATATTGAGTTTAATCAGACAACTTGGACTTAAAATCATTAATCATGATAAAATTAATGCAACATTTCTATACGCAATGAATACTTTGCGTGTTTTGGTTATTTTTATGCGAATATAGACCAAAAAAATGTGAATTTGTTTGGGGTAGGGTAAAATTTTCGGTATTAAGAGTCACATTAAACATTCCTTGTTTATCTAAACAATGATTTAAGACAACTTATGTATCGCACAGAACAATTAAATGGCATATCTGTAGATATATCTCCAGATTTGACATATATAACGATTTAACAGTGAACGTTGGACAAATCTGAAATACAGAAAATTCCCATTTTTCATCAATTTTTTGGGCAAAATATTGAGTTTTTTTTTGTCAACAAATGACTGTCAAAATACCCAATCATGATGTTATTCATGCAACATTGTCATATATAACACACATCATGCGTGTCCTGGTAATTTTTATGGGAACAAAGACATAAAATTCACAATCATAGTGAAAATATGTTGGGGTAGTGGTAAGATTTTTGGCATTCAGAGTCACATTAAATACTCCTTGATTTTCTAAACACTGTTTTCAAAAAACTAATGTATCCCTTAGAACAATTTTAATTGGCATATCTGCAGATATATCCTCCCGATTGCCATATATAACGGGTTAACAGTGAACTTTGGCCAAATCTGAAATGTTGAAACTTCCCATTTTTCCTCAATGTCGGGCACAATGTTGAGTTTAAGTCAACAAATGGCTTTCAAAATACCAAATCATGATGCAATTCATGCAGTATTGTCATATTCAACACACCTTTTGCGTGTTTCAGTTAATTTTATGCGAACATAGACAAAATAATTGACAATTTTAGGGAAAATTTGTTGCGGTAGGGGTAATATGTACGGAATTAAGAGTCACATTAAACACTCCTTGTTTTTCTAAACAATATTTTAAAACAGCTAATGTAACGCTTACATCAATTAGATGGCAAATCTGCGGACTTATCCTCCAGATTTGACATATAACGATTTAACAGCGGACTTTGGACAAATCTGAAATGTTGAAAATTCCCATTTTTCATTAATTTTGGGCAAAATATTGAGTTTAAGTCGACAAATGGCTGTTAAAATACCAAATCATAAATTAATTCATGCAACATTGTCATATACAACACACATTTAGCGTGCTCTGGTTATTGTATTGCGATTATAGAGAAAAAATGACAATTTTCGGGAAAATTTGTTGGGGTAGGGGTAAGATTTTTGGTATTCGGAGTCACATTAAAGGCTCCTTGTTTTTCTAAGCAACGTTTTAAGACAACTTATATATCCCTAAGAACAATTAATTGGCATATCTGCAGATATATTCTCCAGATTTTGCATGTATAACGATTTAACAGTGAACTTTGGACAAATCTGAAATGTAGAAATACCCATTTTTCATCAATTTCGGGCAAGATATCGAGTTTAAGTCAAGAAATGGCTAATAAAATACGAAATCACAATTCTTCATGCAACCTCGTCATATACAACACACAATTTGGGTGTTCTGGTAATTTTTATGCGAACATAGACAAAAAATTGACAATTTTAGAGTAAATTTGTTGGGGTAGGGGCAAGTTTTATGGATGTTGGAAGTTTATGATAATGATACTTCAAAATTGCCATAATTTCTACCAATTGTAAAGAAGACATTATGTACTTCCATTTTATACCAACTTTTCATGAATTTGAACCACTCATAGATAAGGTGAGACAAAAAAGGGACAAAACTTTGTCGAAAACGAAAATATTCGAAGATGTGTTTTATTTGTCTATTTTAAAGTAATGTTTTGGTCATTCAAAACATATCAACATTATGTTAACATGCTTAATTTTTAAGAAAGGACATTAATAGACTAAAAACAATTCCAAGAATTATGAAATGAAAACTTACTGGTTTCTAAGGACCATTGAACTTACACATGTGACAGGACAGCCTACCTGCGTTGTAGTAGGTAGTAGATATATAGCCAGTAAAAATCGACTGAGCTAACGGAATATTTCTTTAGCTCATTCGGTTAGGTGGCTGGCTGAAGTGCTAGAGATCCCGGGTTCGATCCCCGGAGGTGACATTACAATTTTGTAAGGAGATTCATGCTCTCCGGTTACATTTGGCGCCCAGCTAAAAAACCACGGTGGTTAGAAGGAGCTAACCAGGGTTTGTGTGTGATTTGTGTTGAGAGTCATACATAGAATGTATGATGACTCTCGAGGTGGGGGAAGTGTGACAGGACAGCCTATCTGCGTTGTAGTAGGTAGTAGAAATATAGCCAGTAAAAATCGACTGAGCTAAAGGAATATTTCTTTAGCTCATTCGGTTAGGTGGCTGGCTGAGAAAAATCTTAAAATTTACGTCAAAATTTCGAAGGGGTAGGGCTAAGGTTTTCAATTTCTATAACGTATTGGGTATAGAAATGGTACTAATCTGGAGTATTTATAAAGCTCATACCATAGGCTATCATTCTATGCCATTTTTTTCATAACTGACAGATACCAATCAACAATTTGAAGCCATTGAAATAAAAGCTTTGATCAAAAACGAAATTTTCCCGAATTTCGCTTGGTGGGTCTACAAATGGGGCCTGTTCCAACATTACGTGCAGGTTATGCTCATGTTAACATGTTTAATTTTAAATAGTGGATATAAAAGGACTGAAAAATATGGGTTGGGTTCATATTTGGGNGGGGGTATTCCAGACCATGGACTATTATTGGTGTAATCTTGTAGGTTGCAACAAACTTGGTAATTATTTGTATAAACTTATGTTACAACTGAAAACCAATAATACCCAATACAAGTTTGAGTGGATTAATTATGAATAATGCCGGGCTAGGATATGTTTTCATGAATCAGTAACTTCGGTATTCTGTTTTGTAACAAACGCTTTATACAAAAAATTTGTCTGATCAATTTATTACATCGTAGTTTAGTCATGTTTTAAAATTGATCACGTGGGCAATTTTATGGGTTATTTAAAATAAAACTAAATTTGGCCTACAAAACTATAAAAATAATAAAAGAAAACAACAGACTTTGGATTACTAAATTCAGACCCTCAAATCTTCACATTCCCGTGGAAACTGGCAGATTGAGAAACATTAGCGAAGAAAAAAGAATAATTATGTCCTTTATGGTCTTTATGCAATAAATCTGTAGGGAATGAATATTTATGACAATGATAATACATTTAAAGGAAGGGTGAGACTCCTTCCAGGATATTATACAAAATACCCCAATGTTCATAAAAATGAAAGGGTTATTGAAAATATGTAACGTAGAACTATATAAAGATTGCATTGATGTTTTAAAAATTTATTATGTTTATATGAATAAGTTTATGAATTCATGAAATGTATTTCTGTAATTTTATATGACTGTTTTGTACATATGATATTCATTATTATTTTTTTTTGTTCTGCTCATATGTCACATACTTGTTATTTCTGAGTGTAAATTGATAATAATAATAAACTTGGTCCCAATAGTCTGAAACAATGGATCCGGTGACGTCACAATGACGCCTTTGGTATTTGATTAACACCTATTTACTGGCTATTCAAACAATGGCAAGTTTATGGTTATTTTAAAATTATTTGATAATATTTACAGAGAAAGCTTCAAAACATCATCAGTAATTTCATAGGTTCTATTATATGTGTGATAGTTATGAAAACGAATAGATATGTACACGCTTTATGTATTCGTACTCAGCTTACCTACAATAGAGAGTATAAGTGAGGTTCCAAAGGTAAAAAATGATAATCCAAAACCAACACCTGCCAGTATTCCTCCACCAATTGCTGCACTTGACCCACTGACTTTTGCGATAGATATCCTGTGGAAATGGTTATCTAAATCGTTTGCCAATTCATCTAGTTCTTTGACCAACATATCGGTTTCGTCAACCCAATCGTAGAGGTGCCTTTTAAGCTCTCTTATGCGGGGAAGCAACATGGCAATGTTAATCTTCAACTAAAAATGTCAATAAAGCAATTGATACTAATCACTTTAGAGGTGTACCGACTAGTAAGTCCAAAACAAAGGACCCATTTCAATAAATATAGCAAGTGTTCCCTAATTTTGTCGTTTTAGTTAGTATATATATATTCATCAACCCAATTTATTTTTTAAAACAAGGATTGAGGTACATGACTGTATAAATATTTTATGATAAATTTTCATTAATACTTTGATATGCTTCGTGTTAATAAAATTGTAGAACATCCGAGTTCGGGTGGTGCTACTGATGGTTATTTGTTAAGTTAATTGAGTTCAGTGCAAAAATACTAGATGACAGAAAAAAAAAAAGATTAACGGGAACAAAAGAAACACCAAAATCACTTTTTCCATGAACTGATTTTTCACTATGCAGAAAAGTATTAAAAGGGCTTCGATAGGGACCCCTTTCCTCAAATGCAATCAAATTTTCTCAATTTTTCCGTTTGACGGGATGGAAAAATATTTTACAAAGATTCGTAGAGGCCACTTGTTCCCGGTTCACTGGTTAAATTTTCAGCGCTTACTGCTTCAAGATTGCCATTCTTGCCGATTTTCAGGTGCACTCTTTTATCACCATCTAACCTAAGACCGTCTTAAAAGGCTTATCCCGCTCACTTGGCCTACATCCAATTGTTACCGCTTTTAAAATTATTAAGTATGAGATTATAATACATTTCAAAATATGGGTTTCAAACCACCGATCTAACCGACTAATCTATTTAGCTTAAGTAATATATCCACAAGTTTATTTAATACAACAATATTTCGTTTGGCTATTGTAGGGCTATTTCTACTATTATTTGTTGTTGCATTTATTATGCATCCTCCTTCTCAAAGGGGAGACAAATTGTTTTTGTTTTTTGCGTCTGTCGTCCGTCTGTCCGTCCGTCCGTCACAAAGTTTGTGGACGCCAATTCTTCTACATTTTCCATCAGATTTCAATCAAACTTTACAGGTTTGTTGACCATCATGCCTAGTTATGCATATTGTCTGGCCAAATTGATCGCCCGATTTTTGTTGGAGTTATGTTAAAAAATGGATAACAGGAAACACCTACAAAGGCTGAAAATTACAATTACATGCAACAATTTGCAAGGGAACTACACAAGAAAACCACGTATAAGACAAAAGACAAATGTAGACAACGATAGGAACTCTTTTGTCATAAAATTTTGATAAATTAAGTTTGTGGATGCTAATTCTCCCACATTCTTTCACTGGATTTCAGCCAAATTTAGTAAAATGCAAATGCAATGGCAACATATGAAATACAAATCATCTCCAGGAAGATATGTATTGGGGGAGATTCCTTTTTGTATCAAAAACCTATTCCTAGTTTCTGCCTGTATGTAGAATAAAACCATACAACAAATGCTTGAAGGAGTGATGAATATTTATTCCAGTACATACTTTTTGTACACCGGAAGCTTGCAATATATAAATTTTGCTTAAAACTAATGAGAATATTCCCCTTGAATAGCTCTGTCTTGTCTTTTTTGGCTTTCCATATCTTTTTGATTATTTGTGTTCTGTTAGATGTTAGGAAATATTTGGTTTATTGTCTTCCCAATCATGATTTGATCTGCACTGAAGAGACACAAGTTGTCAAAATGGCCATATGCAGAAAGTTAATTTACTGCAAAGCTTAACATTGGTATTTTGTTATTCTATATATATAATATATTTCATTATGGAGGCCCGTCATGGGTTTCTTGATTATCCTGGTATTTTTTTTAATGGTAATTTGATTACGCGAGCATTTATTTAATGAATATTTGATTATTTTTTATATATTTTTTGATTACTAAGCCAAAAATTTATTGTTTACCAAGGTACAAATTCAATGATTATTTGATTCCTATGACCCCCCCCCATTGAGGACCCTCATTATGGTATTTACGCACAAACATCTCAGTGATAAAATATATATAGATTCAACAACAAGAACTAGTTGATAATGAAATTTCTAACATCGAGTTAAATAAATTTTGCAAATGATTGAAAACGTGGCTTGCCGAGCGTTTAAATTTTTGAAAATTTATTTAACGAGATGTGAACGAGATGTGAGAAATTTCATAACAAACGTGTTGAAGTTGTGGAAACTGTTTCTCTAATGACTGGACGAAAAACACAGAGAATCGTGCTTCCAATAAATTTGGCGGGAAATTTTACGAAACTTATTTTCCTCTCTATAGAGGAGAACAAATGTTTCCACACTGATCAGGAAATGTGAAAACTGGGTAGACATTAGAAAAATGTATTTATTTCATTTATTTTATTATGGTCTTTAAGAATAAACATCCCAATTATGAAATATATGTATGAAAAACAATATTTGAATTTCGGGTTCGTTTTAAGTAGATTCTCATTGTTGTTTATATGCTTAGATATTTACAAAATGTATGTACTTGCTTTCTTTTTGGGTCGTTTTAACCTTGAGATGGGATGTTGTCTCCTTGACATTTACCCCATGTCCTTTCTTTTTCATATTGAATATGAAAATATAGCACTTGGCCCGTATTCATAAAACTTCATAACTTAAGTGTTCCTTAGACTACGATCACGTTGGATTTCCTTAGTTAAGGAAAATATCTAATTGAATATTAAATGTTCCCTTAGCCAAAGAAAACTTAAGTTTTTGACAATGCGGAATATCTCCAGTTTTATTTTGACTATTGCTATTTTGTTGTTGTAATATAAAACAATGATATTTAAAAAAAAAAGCGCAAACATGATGTCGTTATGGTATACGAAGTTCTTTTCACCATTTAAACGTGATTTTTGTATTTTAAAATTTTACGACTCAGTGCTTATAATGCTGCGTTCATGAATACGCAATTCGATTCGATTCGCATTCTATGCGTATCAAACTAATGCGCATCAGTTATTGTTTTACTCTGTATCTGTAACGTTTCATTCACACGAAATACGTATCGAATGCGCATCGAAAACGTTTTCGATACGTATTCGATGCTCATTATATGTACGTCTGGTACATGTTTTTTGTATCACATTCATAAAAGTATTTAACACTTCAGTGCATATCATTGACAAAAACAAAAGAATCACATGCACACATGTTAAATCTTTATCTGAATGTTATTTGAGTAATGATTTATGCCATGCACATTTAATGTTGAAAATTTGTCTATTTGGATATCTTTTTGGGCATGTCTTTGCACATTTTGTTCATATAAAGATGCTGTGCATTTTATTGAACAGATATACCACGGTAAGGAGGGGTATTTGCCAAAAATACAAGTCGTGGGTTGGTAATATTTCCCGAGCCTGAAATTTAGACGGCGAAGGGGTATTTGCCAAAAAATACAATGGCTATAAACCAATCAGAATGCAGCTTACTTACATAAGGTGTAATTTATAATTTATTAGCTTATCAATGGTCTTTTAAAAACTAAAAGAGAAGTTGACAGAGTATCGGATTTTAAAAGCCAAAATGTGAAAATTTGGCTCCTGAATTTCGACATCAGATATTTTTCGGCCAAAGGTTTGACCTGTCTTTTAATATAACATTATAAATGCATTTTTTGTAAAGATAAATTATCATAAAAACAGTTTTGAACTACTAGTAGGATTTATAGTTTTCGAGAAGTACTAAATGTATTATTATTTTTATCATTATAATAACTTTTATTTTTATTCAATGCTTAAATAAGTATGGCCATTTAGGCGCGAATTTTGTTCCTATTTTTGGTCATTTTCAGAATTTGCTCAAATGTTGTCGAAATTCATGTAGGTTGGTCTCTGCATGGTACGTATACTTTGTGAAAATAAAAATACTGTATGCTACATTTGTACGTTTTCTGGATTATTAGCAGTCGAATTTCAGTGCTGTAAAGACTAATTGTGTCCATTTCAGCTATTTTAAAGTGTTTGAGAATAGTGTATAACTATTCAAGGAAACCAATTTTATTTTGCGAATGTATAAACATTTGGCCTTCCAAATGGCAGTTAGTTTATTATGGTTCTGGATGTCCTTTGCAACGAATTTCAACAAAAACCTAAAAAGAAACAATTGTCAAAATTGCACGCAAATGGCAAGTTCAGCGGTTGAATCTTTATCTAAATGTATGAAAATGTATTCGAATTGATTTTGTTCTTACATTGTATGTAACAGATGTCCTGTTAATACAGCTTTGGAGAAGATTTAATGCATTTGCAAAATTAGTATGCTGAATAAAATAAAATCACGCGTAAATGGCCACACCTCCTTCTTTTTTATTTATTTATTTTTTTTCTTTTGTTTTTGTTTTGTTTTGTTTTTTTGTTTTGTTTTGTTTTTTTTTTTTGTTTTTTGTTTTGTTTTTTTGTTTTTGTTTTTTTTTGTTTTTTGTTTTTTGTTTTTGTTTTTGTTTTTCGTTTTTTTGGTTTTTTTTTGTTTTTGTTTTTGTTTTGTTTTTTTTGTTTTTTGTTTTTGTACTATTGATTTTGAAAATATTACAGAACATGAAGAAGAAATAACCACAAACCTTGTCAGTGTCTACTCTCTGCCTAATGTTTGCATCAATAGCTGGTCATCACAAGACTACGTTGGTTCGAGGTCGTTAGTACTATCTATTTTTGGTAATATCATGTATCGAGAATGAAAGTAGTCTGCTGTTGCAAAGTTGTGTTTTAATGATAAAACATGAAAACTTGTCTTGCTACTTCAAAATTTATTCTCCAAGTTCAACAAAACAAAAAATGCAAACAGAAAAAGAAATGAAAATAAATACTAAATTCATTTTCATTTTGTTTTACTTCCTTTCTTGGAGCTGAAAAAATTCACAAGCTTAAAAAATATGTTATCTATAGGTCTGGAGCTCTTATTATCAAAATGTTATCTATCAGCTAGCAAATGATATTACATCTTAAAATAACCTGATAAAGTTGTTTGATGTATTCAAATTGAAAATTTTGACTTTTGTATATCATTCGGAAATTTTCATAGTAATGTGGGTCCATTTTCCCTTTCGTGTTTTCGGAAATTTTCATAGGGATATGGGTCCATTTTCCCCTTTCGTGTTTTATATAAGAAACAGACACAAATATTTAATAATAAATTTCGTATAAAAATACTTATCTGCAGAAAGTACTGTAATTTTCTTTGCCGATAGTTTGAACATTGTGTTTTGTTTATATGAGGATGAGATATCATATCCGCTGTCAAGTTATCCAATTAACAATGAAATAATATGGAGTAAATGACAAAGTCTCTACAAATACATGATTAAACCAAGCAATAGAACAAAAACACTTTTATTGTTGTTCTTCATTTTGAAGTCATTATGAGGCCTTCAACAATGAGCTACATTTGTATGGTCATACATCAAAGTTTATTTTTATTTTCAGTTCATCTAGCATAAAGATAAATATAGGATAAAAAATACAGATAAATTAAATTAAAAGGAAAAAGTCGAATCTTTCTGAAACTTTCATACACTTTTTGTGCAGTTTAGGTCATTACCTGTAATATTTTAACCAAACATCTAAAAGAACCGTTATGGTGAAAGAACAAAAGAACATAATGAAAATAAAGAAAATTTTCAAAGTGCTACTTTAAAGTCTATATCGAAGGATATCAAAATCATAACTGAATGTTGTATTTGGTACGTTACAAATCAAATCTGTATAACTACATGAGATGGAAATGTTTCGGAAGGATATTCTAGGCACTTTGGCCTACACAATTTGTGGCGCGCTTGGTGACAAAAGCAGTCTGGAGTTGTACGTAGAGCTGCGTATGGATTGGTGAAAACGATCCCGGTGACAAAAGGAAATAAACTTCAACACAGTAGAATACCGAAGAAGCAAGGCACAAGCCTGATTGCGTAAATCAAAGTCCATTGACAATGCAGAACGAGAACCCCAGAAGACAGAAGCCTAAAGACACTACACTACTACTACGTTATCTTCTACTTCAAATCAGCTTATACAAATCAATTATAGCTCATGATGGCAAAGGTCAAAGAAGGTATGATTAAGGATGGTCACTCCTCAGGTTTTTGAAACTGCCTCTGACTTTCGGGATTCTCATATTTTATCCATCATGATGCATTAGAAAATTTTGAACACTGACCCCAAATTTTCTTTTCAAAATATGTTTGTATACATCTTGAATGAACTTTTGACAAATTTTGATGAAATTCTTGATATATCTTCATTGTATTTCAAAGGTCGATTGCCCTAATGCAAAGTAAATGAAAAATCTAGAGGAGTTCGGTTTCCCGCCAAAAATTCAGGCACGTTAATTTCAAAAAGGAGCACACTGACCTATCAATATTTTTTAACTTAAAATGATGTATGATCGATGTTCTAATAAATAAGCATACTAATTTCAAATCCTTGATATTCTGAACTTGAGGAGTGACCATCCTTAGGGGTTAATGTAGTTGAAGGAAATTTAGGCACAATGAAAAACTTGAAACCCATCTCAGAAAATTGAACTGCTTAAGTACAGCTTATATATACCAAGCCAACGGTACTTATTGAGATATTGATGTTTGGAAATATAACAAGAATATGTATCAGCATGATATCCTATGACAAAGCCAACAAGCCTTGATAGTACCAAACATACAAACATGACAAAGTACCTGACCTATCTCGACGCCAAACAAAATCTACGTTTAAGCGATATCCCCCCCCCCCTCTGAAACTATAAAATGGGGGATGGAGAATTAAAACAGGGCGCCAAGTTAGATTGTGACTTTGCTTATTTTTACTAAGTATGGAGACCATTTTGGACTACCTCGAGTTCCATGAATTCTGTTGTAGTGTGACCTGGAGTATTTTTGCTTAGTATATAGGAAAGTGGAACACGTTTTGTTTAAATTTCGTCGTCGGGATTAGTAATATAAGTTCAAAGTAGAGAAGTTTTATATCACAGTCCTATGAGCAGCCGTGAAATTATTCTAGTTAGGGGTACTCAAACACACACAATTAAAAAATAAGTAAATGTTTGTATATTAGTGATATTTGTTACTAAAATTGTTTATTTCTAGATTTACAGAAATATTTTAGAAAAAAAAATTAAACTTTTTCTTCTAAATATGGTTTATTACAAAATTGCCGAACAGAACTGTCATAAGACAAAATCTGAAATATAGAATTCGAAAAGAAAAAGTAGGTGCCAACACCGCGGAGAAATTTTAAACCACAATGGTCCTAACTCGGTACGTGTCAAGAATTACCATCAATATCGATAGTATCCAGTAGGATACGTCATACTATTGAAAGGTTACCATCTTAAACAATGAATAGAAAAACCGAATAATTGGTACTGGCTCTCGAGTAACGAATCAACTGTGAATCACTAGAAAGCAATAAAAGTGTAAATATTATTCTACATTTTAGACCCACTGACACTGTGACGGGTGCTGTGCACAGAGCAGGACATGCTTATCCTTCCGGAGCACCTGATGTCACTCTTGTTTATTGAGAGTTCACACTGTTAGTGCTTTAGTTTTTTGTGTTGTATATGTAATGTTCGTGTGTTTTGTGGGCATGTGGTGTCTTTGGTCTTCCGTGTTTTGGTGTTCTTGCCTTTGCCTTGTCTCTGGACTTTGATTTGTGTAATCTTCGGTATTCTACTGCCGTTGTTTTAGAAAAAAATTAAAAATTGAAGTCGTCCCTTTAGTCGTAAATTTTAATACTGAGCTGGCCATTTTTGTCAAATTGGAGATGTACTCTATATCATAGATGTATTTCGTGTCACTTGCATACGTTGTGTGTGGTGACATATAGGGATCTACTATGTTACATTTTTACAATGTATATGACTTCAGTATTGGTTCCGTATTGCGATTTCTATCTCAGCGACAAATCAGTAGAAATTCTTGAAAACTGAAAATCCCGTTTTGTACGCATTTTCGAGTGTAGTGGCCAAATTAAGATCGCTGCTCTTTCAGATTTTGTAAATTTTTTGTTTATGGTCTTCCAAATATTTTTATTTGATCTGCAGTGAAGAGACATAAGTTGTCGAAATGGCCATATGCAGAAGCTAAATTTACAGAAATTTCGTAACCTTGTTATTTAATTATTATTAAAGTCTACTTAAAGGTCATATGTATGTCAGATATGGTGAAATGTAAACCAAAATCCAAATTATTTTATCATTTTATAGCATTTAGAGTTTGAATATGTAATAAACTTGTGGCAAGCCGAAGTGGACAAAAATTGCTGATTTGTTGATATTAATAATTAATTACAAACATTTATAATTCATTTGTCAATATCTGTAAATGAATTATAAATATTAATAATTGAATTATGAATATTAATAAATCATTTATTAATATTAACAATTCATTTATTGATATTTATAATGAAATTGTAAATAAAGATAATTCGGTGAATTATAAATATTTACAATTCAT
>MJUU01018654.1:33106-118006 GCA_002080025.1 Modiolus philippinarum
AAAAATATCTTTCAACATATTCTTAAATAAATTCTTTTAATTGTGAAAACGTATGCACTTAATAAATCTGCTATAAAACTAGTAAGTATTAAAAAAGACAAACTTTTCGTGTGTTTAAATCATTGTTCTGCAAAATGTATTTATATAATATTTTCAACCATTTGCTGTGCACATTTCGATGAAAACTTCAGCGAAGCTGATAAAACTAGAACCTCAGTGGTTCCAAGAATAATTGAGAGGTCGATCCAATTAATTCAGGCCACCTATATATTGATATGAGGCCTTTGCGTTGAACAAACATGTGTAGGTGATACGAGTTATTGCTACAAAACTTTGAACTTTGATATGAGACATTGCTGTTGGATGTATTCAAAAACAGTAATAGATAGTAGATAAAAATGCTGGAGAAAATGTGTGTCCTGTTACGATCTACATTTGTAGCAAACGAAAGGGTGATTAAACCAACAGTTTGGAACCTATTGACCAAAAACTGATTTTCGACAATCGATTTCCGGTTTTCTTTTGCTTGTCGCTTAATACCATTATAGTTTCAATAATGTATTAAATACAAAAAAGTACAGGAAGATGTTTCTTTCAAAATCAGGTCAATATCAAAGTATCATGGACAACAAAAACTTTCGTTTTACGTCAATGTATATTGATAAATGTACATATTAAAGGTATATATATAGTGTTTTAGTTTAATCGGTTAATCTGAAATGAGAGCATTATGGCACAACTTCCGGATAGACCTATCAATTGTTCATCGAACAATTGACATACTAGTTAATATTTACAATTCAATTATTAATTTTAATCATTCTTTTTCAATTAATACCAATTACTAAATGAATTATAAATATTAACAATCAAATCAAACATATCAATAAATAATTGTTAATATTAATAAATCATGTATTTTTGTCCACTTATGCTTGCTAACGCCAAAATGGACACAAATAGAAAAAAGAAGGGAAACGGGGAATATGTCAAAGAGACAACGACCCATAGGGGAGTAATAACAACTCAAAGCCACCATAAGATCTTCAATGAACGGTGAGAAAACCCCACACCCAACGACAGGTCTGAGTCGGCCCCTGAATAAAGAGTAATCAAGTTCAGCAAAATAAACATCATCCTAGACTCCTATAGACATAAAGTATATTAAACTAGAAAAAAAAGACAAGACACACAAAGGCTTAATAAATTTCCTGACTTAGGACAGGCACAAACTTGCTGCGGCGGGGTTAAACTAGTTTTATTGGGCCCAAACCTTCCCCCTATAGCCAATGTGATGAATCAAAAAACAATCGTAACAACAGTAAAATTCAGTTGGCAACAGGACTGAGTCAATTGTGAAAAATGAAACTGAAAGAACTAAATATACGGACATAAACATGAAATCACAAGAGACTACTAGCAGTTAACTGACATGCCAGCTCCAGACCCATTACCAACTGACAAAGTAAGTTATGTACCCTCAGTATACAGCTTCCACCAAGATCCCTTCCTGTGAGAAGTTTAGCCTGTCCATGCAATACAGATTTTAGAAATTAGAATTGGCTTTATTCAAAGTAAGTTCTTTAGGGTAGATGTCCTTATATTTACGTATTGAAGTCCTCATTATTTAAAGTTAAAATATCATCCAAATATTGGAAAGTGTTGTTAAACTTTTCAAACAAATGGCTGATTTATTTTAATCATTTGTTAATATTTATAATTCAATAAAACATGTTAATGATTGATTTGTAAATATTATATTCATATTTTTGTTAATATTAATGTTTACAATTCAATTATTAATATTAATAATTCATTTACAATTAATAAATATTACTAAATTAATTATAAATGTTTAGTTAAGATGCAAAGACCCTATCAAAAAATCAATGTTAATACCAAAGAAGGCCATACGTAATGACTTGACGACAATACCGTAATTATAACCCTTATGCATTAGACGATTTAAAGGTTTTATAAGTTTGTTTAGGCGAGTTTAAGTATTTTCTACTCTTATGTAAAACATTACCGTAAAATTAATTTTAGTATCTAATTTACCATTCGTTATATCAGAATTGATGTCTAAGAACGGACAATGATGATTATTAGAATTGGCTTGACAATAATGATTATTAGAATTGGCTTTATTCAAAGTAAGTTCTTTAGGGCAGTTATCCTTATATTTACGTATTGAAGTCGTCATTATTTAAAGTTAAAATATCATCCAAATATCGGAAAGTGTTGTTAAACTTTTCAAACAAATGGCTGATTTATTTAAATCATTTGTTAATATTTATAATTCAATAAAACATGTTAATGATTGATTTGTAAATATTATATTTATATTTTTGTTAATATTAATGTTTACAATTCAATTATTAATATTAATAATTCATTTACAATTAATAAATATTACTAAATTAATTATAAATATTAACAATCGAATGATAAATATTAATAAATAAATGTTAATATTAATAACTCAGGTTATACTTTTGTCCGCTTTTGCTTGCTAACGCCAATATGGACAAAAAGGTCTGATTTATTAAAAATTCATTTGTTAATATATATAATTCAAGTATAAATGTTAATAATTGATATGTTACTTAATTATTCATTTGTTAATCCTTATGATACATTAATTGATACTTCATTGGCGGATCCGGGGGGGGGGTTCCGGGGGTTGGAACCCTTTTTTTTTTGGACATCCATGTATTTTTAATGAAAATCCTGATGTTTTGCTATGAAATACCCTAAAAATTTTCTTTCAATTTCGAATCGGAACCCCCCTTTTCAAATTGCCTTGATCCGCGCCTGTACTTACAATTCATCTATTAATATTAATTATCCATTTATTAATATATATAATTCAATTGTTAATATAAATAATTCGACGATTTATTAATGTTTATAAATCAATTATTAATATTAACAATTCATTTTTAAATATTAATAAATCTATTATAGATATTAACAATGGATTTATTAACATTTATAATTCTTGTTGATTTCCTGTTTCATTTATAAATACTAATAAATGAATTATAAATATTTATAAATGAATTGTTGATATTAACAATTAACACATAAACTTCTCAGTACTCCTTGCTTAATTTAGGGGGAGGGTGCTTATTTACATTATACATAGTAGCATTTTTTGTTGGCAAAGTTTTAGCACGACTATGCTATATTATATTTGTATCAGAGAACTTTGTACCAGTTTTATTTCATTCTATTCGTCTATTTTATTTTTTGTATGTAGTCCTACTTCTTTATTCGATCAATTTGTTCCAGGAACATTTCAGAACAGGAATAAATACCTTCTTCACCGGCCGGTGTATTATCTCCCTTGGGTATGATGGAAGACGAAAATTCACCAATTTCAAAACATAGAATATCGCCAGAATGTCCTTGGACACGGGGATTAGATCTTCCCACATGCACATGCGATTGGGAACAACCTCATCTAGAATCCTTACACATCTCTTACGCAAAAGACTTTGCAGAAAACCCATTCACCGTTTTGCAAAGGATACAAACATTGACTGAGCTAGATGGAGAGCAGAGAAAATTTATTGATAGTGTGAAGAGTTTCTTGAAATTTGATCTTTCAGTTCATAAACTTAAATTTCAAATAATGGCTGTTCAATCTATAATTTCCCAACTTCATAGAAAACTAAAGCTTCAACCAGACTCGTAAGTAACAACAGATACAGTGAAGCCACTAAATTATTTTGTACCCCACACTGACACATCTACACACCGATAGTCCAAAAGATCTGATTGTCGGAAGTTCAGATAGTCTGAAGGTCTGATAGTCCGAAAATGGCCCTTAAGGTTCATCATAACAACTTGTCCTCCAAGTCCTCATTTACGTGGGTGAATTTCACATGAGTACAGACAAATCTATAAATAATTATAAACTTTCAAGGCTGGCACTGCATAGATATGTAATTTTTGTATTCATTTCCCAAAAAATAATTTCATTGCAATGTTTTGATTGTGTTGTGCATTTTTTCTCCGTGTTTGAAAAGGTTTAAAAATAAACAAAGACAGGTAAACAGTTCGAGATGACCCCTACGTTATACAGGTAAATTATGCATTTAATTCAACAAGGACAAAGGTAATAATTTCAATACACACGGGACTATTTCAAACAAATATTTCAAGATAGTTTTATTTTGGATGTTGCGAGATATGGAAAAAAATGCACCGCTTTTGTCAAGTAAGTTTTCAACTTATTTTATTGAAAAGGTAATTTAATTATTGCATAGCTATGTAGTGCCAGCCTGAACATCACGATAATTTTTCTTAACTTTGCTCTGCTCATGTATAAAACCACATCAATATTTTGGCCATATTGTTGAGTTTGTTAAGATGAACCTTAATATGTACACAAGGTTACACACCGATAGTCCGAAGGGCCGATTGTCCAAAGCAGGGACTATATATAGCTAACGGGATATGACTCTTCGCGAAATATCAACAGAGCTACGACTTCGGTCTTGTTTGTAAAAACGGAAGAGTTGACGGACGGAAAAGGAAAATTTCCAGAAATTTCTATTGTTTTACAGAAATGTCATTTATTTGATTCGTCTTATAGTGAGAATTTTGTACATTTTGTATTAATTAAATATCTGTAAATGAATTTATTTGTGTATTTTAATTTAAAAAGACAAAAAAATTAAAATACCAAAGTATTTGTACAACGAATCATCTTGACAAAATGGTTACCGAATAAAAACACAAACTTCAAAACCTCAAAAATCAGTTAAAATACATGTACACATAAACTTAGTAAAAAGGCATTAATATTTTCAAACAAACATTGCTTTTTAGAAAATAAGTTTCATCTATAAGATAGGACGAGTCAGAAAGAAGCTTACCCCGTCACAAAAGTGCCCGTGGCAGGAATGTTATCATCGACAAAATGGTTACCGAGTAAAAACATAAACTTCAAACCCTCAAAAATCAGTTAACATACACATAAACTTCATAAAAAGGCATTAATATTTTCAAACAAACATTGCTTTTTCGAAAATAAGTTTCATCTATAAGATATGACGAGACAGAAAGAAGCTTACCCCGTCACAAAAGTGCCCGTGGCAGGAATGTTTTCATCTTGACAAAATGATTACCGGATATAAACACAAACTTCAAACCCTCAAAAATCAGTTAAAATACACGTTAACTTCGTAAAAGTGTATTAATATTTTCAAACAAGCATTGCTTTTTAAGTTAATTTATAAGATAGGACGAGTCAGAAAGAAGCTTACCCTGTCACAATAGTGCATGTGTCATGAATTTTTCTTCATTTTGACAAAATGATCGCCAAATGTAAACACAAACTTCCAATCCCCCAAAATCAGTTAAAATACACATTAACTTAGGCCATGTAAAATTAATTATCTGGTTCTCAGATACCGCCGCATGGGCAAAAACCTGGCCGCTGGCCTGTATTTATTGTCCCCAAAAAATAAATACAACGGTAACAAAATCCGCGTTCAAATTTTCCCGCTTTTTCACTTGGATTGATCAAAGAGAGACAACTCAAATTTCATTCGAAGCTCTCTTGACTTTTCGTTTTCTTTGAAGAAATCGCTACTTCCGGTTTATATTCCGAATGGTTTTGTCAACAACAAAACGAAAGTTGATTTCGCTGACACTTTTGAGATCTTTTGACGGGTTTTCGTGCGTTATTCCATCGTTTATTGTGACTTTGGCGGATTAAACAACCGTAAAGGAAATTATGAAAAAGGAATAGGGCGAGTCTGCCTGAAATACCAGAAAACAGAGATCCTTTAATGCACGAGAATGTTTTGAAATCCAGTCTTAGACCTTGTTCTAAACTCGAAAATAAAGAATCTGTCATTGCAGTCACTGGAAGGGGATCCCACTATCATTTTGCTAATTGGAAGAATTTATTTTTGTGACTTCCTTGATAGATTTGGCTCTATCTAAATGGTCAGTGTATCTGACTGTAACCCTTCCACTTGAACTGCTGTCACCAACTTGTGACCAAGTAAATAATACAAATACACCTTATTTACCGGATCCCATTGGATCTGATCAAGGTTCATCAATTATTCCCCTGTCTATAAGGGAGTCTAATTCAATTTTCTCCAGGTGTTTCTTTAAGGTGACATATCCTGGTGAGGTATATTGGATCTGTCTTTTCTTTACCTGTTTCTTGTCTTTGATGATTGCAGTTTGCTTTGACTCCAAGATTCATGATGCATACTCCATTTATGGTATGAATGATCAATATATACTTTTCTTTTCTGTGTGGTACTTACGTGATGCAGGGAGTAGGGACTATACATATATTGTCCTTGTGTAATGTCTTTGCTATTTGTGTTTTTCATTGTCTTTGGAGTATTATCGTTTTTTTAACATTGGGTTTGTTCTCTCTTACTTTTATATACTATATCATATTTTAGTATTTATTCATAATATCTGAAAAGTTAACGATGGAGTTTGGATGAGCATACAAAATAAATACATAAATTAAATACCCTCCCTCCCTCACCATTTTTTTTTAAAGTCATTATCTGAGAACCAGATAATTAATTTTACATGGCCTTAATAAAAGTGCATTAAAATTTTCAAACAAACATTGGTTTTTAGATAAAAAGTTAATTTTATATGATAGCACAAGGTTAACAGAAGATTACCCTGTCACATATTGAATGGGTCAGGAATTTTCTTCGTTTCCACAACAATCCAAACCCTAAGAATTCAGTAAAAAAAAAATCCAAACTGAATAAAAGTACATACCTATTCTGAAATAACCATTACAGTTTACGAAAAAAGTGACATATTTGGGGTAAGGCAAGCAAATGCGACGATAACTCAATCATACGCTGAAAGGTTTCCACGAAGATATTGAAAAATCGCTACTCCAACCAACATGAACCTTCTGAGGGAGTTTTAGCTAATAATGATCACGAAAGCCTTTAAAGAATTAATTATTTTCAATCCACATATCAATTGCTCATTTCAGACATCAATAACTTACTTTATTTATGTATAAAATCCTTCAAATTTATAAAAATGTTATTTGAATTTTACCCACGCGAAGAAAAATGGCGCTACTAAAAACAAGACCGGAAGCGGATACGTATTATTTCCGGGAAATGAACGAAGTCGCTGGTGACAACACAAATTTACAAAGACTTTACTAGAAGAGTCTTATCCCGTTAGCTATATATAGTCCCTGTCCGAAGATTCGATAGTCCGAAATTACTCTTTGTAAACCAAGCTTATAAGTACATTTGAACTAGTAGATTCTTCAACTCCATCTTCAATAATGTTAATCAGCAAAATCTTCATAGTAGACATCACGCTAACATCACATCTCATCCGAGGTTACCAAAAATAATTGGGTGGGGATGTCGAAGTATATTAGTATTTGTTCTGCCTAACAAATTTTTTTAAGTGGAAGAAATATTATAAACATTGGCATATTTTTCCCTTTTGGAACAATTCTTATGGCTTATTCGCCGGGATGTCACAACATCGAAATTTTTACCTGTGGACCCTTTTGGTTGGCAAGAATTCATAATCATTGATTCAAGTCATAAAAATGTCATTTTCAATTAACTGGTATGAAATTGTTTTAAAAAGGGTAATTTGACAATTTCTTTTGATCTGAATTGTAGAATTTTTACAGTTTAACAGGATATAAAAAATTGATTGTTTTTATTTGATCTAATTTATGTATTTGTCAGTCAGGGGTACAACTTATACAAGTAACTTTTTTTCACTTGTATGAGTGAATGTATTAATTTCAGGGCAAGTTCAGGGTCAACTAAAGTCACAATGGCTCAGAAGTTTTAGGTTAATGACATTTTGATAGTCCCAGAGGGAACAAACTTTAAAGGCATATTGACTAAACATTGATGCTAGTAGACATCTGAAATTAATTAGTGAGATGAAAGGTGGAACATCAACAGAAAATTATCAGCTGGGCAGGGAAAAATCTAGTAATCAAGATTTTGTATTTCAAAGTTGAAGAATTTTTGGGTTGAAAATAACTTTTTCATTTGTATAAGTGAATTTTTATGTAAAAGTAAAGGCGGATAATTATAAATATTACAAATTCAATTATATAAGCAAGTTTTTCTCAAGTTTTCAAGAGAAAAAATATCACTTGTATAAGTTGTACCCCTGACTTAGAATTTGTATAGCATTCAAATTTGCCACAATTTCCAAATATTTTCAACACACATTTCAAATTGTTCAGAAAAAATTTTGAAAAAGTAAATTGGTAGAAAAAATATGAAAATCTTGAATTTTATTAGGCATTTTACAGATCCATAATCGGACTAGTAATTTACAAAATAAAATTCTGTTCCATTACTATACAATGTTATTTATTGTTGAAATACAATTTTGCCAACCAAAAAATTAATTTAGTGATGTCATTGATTGGATTTGCGAACAATCCCATATAACATCTATTAGGAACAAAAACTAACATTTGTTCCTTTGGGAAATTTATATTCTATTATATTTTGTCTATCCCGAATAATTCTTAAAAACAAGTAAATGTCCAATGCAACTTTAACATTTGTCAGACGTCAAAGTTGTTACCATACAGTTAGCTCAACACGAACTGGTTCTCTCTCTCTTATCACAGATTTCGGTGTAACACGGTGTGACACGGTTAATTTCAGATTAATCTCCAAAATCCCTCCCAAACTCTAATCTCAACACCGCGAGTTTTATTGCTGTTGAGGGCAATAAAACTTATAAATGTTAATTACCTGTCCGATTGTCAATTGATCCGATGACAAATGATTGACAAGTTGCAAGTCAATATTTGTTACAGTTGTAGAAATTTCAACATCCTCGCTGTTAATAACAAATCATTTTCTTGAAAATACATTTTGAGAAGTAATAATTTGTTAACTGTCAGGTGCCCAAAAGTTTTTAAAAGTAAATTTATTTGTGTTGCCTAAATCTTCCAACATTTCTTGTCATGAGGTTTTCACTTGTTTCACTCAAAAAACATTCCGGTCCAGACTATGGATTTAAACAGTTTACAGGAACAAAATGCGGTTACAACTTAATTTAAACCTCTTAAAATAATTAAAGATTTATTGTATGTCCTGCTTACGAAAATTATTCAGTTTTATTCATCCCTTTTATAAGTAAAAGTTCCAATATTTTCGGAAAACCTAAAGTTCAGTGAATCAAGCATCACCATTAGGTAAATATCAAAAAATAGAATATGTGTCACATAATGTGACAAAATAGATTTACATAATTTTTATGAACGAATTGCAACTTTTACTATGTTTCCTTTATTTTTTTTAAACTTTGTGGACCCTTTCTTCATTAATAACAAGCAGCAATTTATTTTCAAAAACATTTAAATTCCCTGGCATGGATATATCAATTTGTCAGTAGAATCTGTTTGGATTTTCATGCCGATTTTTTTTCAAGTTATTACAAAAACAAATTGACTTTTTACTTCTAATTACTACCTTTTGAAAAAATATAATTTTTATTAAAACATTATTGATGAAATGTCAATGACTTTGTAATTAACGACTGTGGTTACCGGCAAAAGATCAAAGGAACACAGGTAAATGAATTTCGCGGTGTTGGGAGGATTTTCGTTTTCAGGGCAATAAACGACACGCTAATCCGTGTGATTCCTCCAAGACAACACCGGGTATTTTTCGGTGAATTTCGGTGTTTTGCAGTGTCCCACCAGGAAAATACTCGGTGTTGAGAGAGAGAGAATCAGTTCGCATTGAGCTAACTGTAATACATGTAAACTCTCTGGATAATTTGTTGTCACAATTGAGAATTTCGATTTTTAACTTCATAATTTTATTACTAATATTTAGAACTCCACAGGATTGTTAAGGGATCCAGAGTACGAGTGTAAGAATTTTTGTAATTAGAATTAGAATTAGAAGGATTAAAATGCTTGCCATTTGTTTTGAAGAGCTTTGCCATGTTTGCTAAAAGAACAATATGAGCAAATAAATTTAAAAATCCATATAAGAATTTTTGAGATATATGACACCAAAATTTTGGCGGGAAACAGTCCTCTCTAGAGTGTTCCTTCAGTTTCTATTAGCTGTTTATATGCCTTAAAATATATGAAAATATAATTGGAAGTTGATCATGTTGATAGAATTTTACACATTGTATATTTTATGCATTTTAAAGTGACCTATGACCAAGAAAAAATGATAGATTTCCCCCATAATTTTTCCCTGTTAAAATCGATAAAACCTGAGGATATTGAATGCTTCTGAAATCTGACACTCATACTCCCTTAATATTAATAAATCGGGTAATAAATTCAATTTGATCGTTGTTTTTCGTGGAACAAATACATGGAGGTTCTTACATTTGACAAAATTAAAGATCAGGATATCTTCCACATCTTTTGTACTTGCTGTACCCGAGAAAAAGAAGGAATTTCTCACATTTGTGGAAGATTAATAGTTTCTTATACGAGACCTTATTAAACATGTTAAAGATAAGGGATATCTTCCACGAGTGTAAGAAATAATGTCTTTTCCCAAGTGAAATGAAGGAAAAAGACGTAGAATTTCTCACATGAGTGGAAGATATCCCGATTTTAATTTTGGTCAAATGTAAGAACCTATTTCTTTCATAAAATACAACAATCATCCTGACGGAAAGTAAATCTTGCCATTTCTTGTGGAGTTCTCCTTTGTGATATCATCCATGGAGTATATTGTGGTAACAATTGTGATGTTGAACAAATAGCAACGTTTGATTGGACATTTACCCGTGTAAGACAGCTTCAGGCAACCCTGTCTTCAATGGGCTGTTTTACATGGGAAACATCCATTTAGGGAAGAAACATGTATCCCTTTTCTTTAATATAGTCTTGTATAAGACCCTATTAGACTGATCATGCTGATCAATGTATTTAACTTATTACAATTCAAACATGTATATAAAATATATTGTTCATTAGAATACCAGAAATATTGGAACTGTAGCCTCTTGTACCAGGGTACATGTTTACACAGAAGGTGGCCAAAAGTATTCATCACTTTTATTTATTCCCTATATAATGATATATTCCATATAAACTACATTTTTATACCCCACGCAACGAAGTTGTGGAGGGTATATAGTTTTTGACTGGTCCATCCGTCTGTCATCAAGTAGGTACATCATTTGTCCGGATAACTCCTCCTACAGTTTTTAAAATAGGAAGTTTTTATTTTGCAGGTTGATTGTGCACATATCAAAGATGTGCATGCTACTTGGATTTTGATTTTGGGTAATTTGTCAGAAAAATACACAATGTTGAACATTGTCATTTTAGCGCATTATATTGCATATAGGGTACATCATTTGTCCGGATAACTCCTCCTACAGTTATTAAGATAGGAAGTTTTTATTTTGCAGGTTGATTGTGCACATATCAAAGATGTGCATGCTACTTGGATTTTGATTTTGGATAATTTTTCAGAAAAATACACATTGTTGAACTTTGTCTTTTTTACGCATTATATTGCATATAGGGTACATCATTTGTCCTGATTACTCCTCCTACAGTTTTTAAGATAGGAAGTTTTTATTTTGTAGGTTGATTGTGCACATATCAAAGATGTGCATGCTACTTGGATTTTGATTTTGGATAATTTTTCAGAAAACTACACATTGTTGAACTTTGTCATTTTTACGCATTATATTGCATATAGGGTACATCATTTGTCTGGATAAGTCCGCCTACAGTTTATAAGGTAGGAAAGTTTTATTTTGCAGATTGATTGTGTATTTATCAAATATGTGCATACTACTTGGATTTTAATTTTTGCTGATTTTTCACAAAAATATGCATTGTTGAAATTAGTCATTTTTAGCTCACCTGGCCAAAGGCCAGGTGAGCTTTTGCCATCACTCGGCGTCCGTCGTCTGTCCGTCTGTTAACTTTTATTCAAAGATCTTCTGCTCTTAAAACTACTGGGCCAATACTAACCAAACTTGGCCTGAATCATCACCAGGGTATGCTCTTTCAAGTTTGTGATTTTTATGTCCGTCACACCAAACAACATGGCCGCTGTTACTAAAAATAGAACATAGGGGTAAATTGCTGTTTTTTGCAAATTACTCAAAAACCATTACAGATATCAAAATTCTGACATGGTGTAAAAATGATCAGCATGATGAAATCTACCTGCCCTGCAATTTTGGAGAATATCCGTTTACCCGTCTCGGAGTTATTGCCCCTTTTCCGTAAAATTTTCAGTTTTTCGTTACTTCTCGTCTTATATATTGAAATTGAAAGAAGATAGAAGTGAAGTTTGTTTAACAAAAATGGTCAGCATAGTAAGATCTACATGTCCTGCAATTTGGGAGAAAATCTAACTACCCACATAGGAGTTATTGCCGCTTTTTCTTTGAATTTTAACAATTTTTGAACGTTTTTACTTTTATTTCAAAAACTGTTTGAGATAAAGGTTAAATGTGAATTGCAAAAGTGTTGAGGTTTTCTAGAACTACAATTTCTACATATGTCCAGCAGGTTCACATCTCATCCAAGATGGCCACCAGCGGGGAAGATAGTTTAACATAGGACCCTATGCGAAATGCATTCAAAGATCTTCTCCTCTGAAACCACTGATCCAGTGGGGACCAAATTTTGTCACAATAGTCCTTGGGTGGTCCCCTTTAAAGTTTGTGATTTTCGCGTTTGTACCTCATCCAAGATGGTTGCCAGCGTGGAGCACAGTTACATATTGGGACCCTATGGGAAATGCATTCAAATTTCTTCTCCTCTGAACCCACTGAGCCAATTGGAAGCAAACTTGGTTACAATAGTCTTTAGATGTTTTCCTTCAAAGTTTGTGATTTTTATGTTCATACCTCATTCAAGACGGCTGCCAGCAGGGAACATAGTTTAACATAGGGACCCTATGGGAAATGCATCCAAAGATCTTCTCCTCTGAAACAACCAAACCAAATTGAACCAAACTTGGTCACAATAGTCCTTGGGTGGTCCCCTTTAAAGTTTGTGATTTTTACATTCTTACCTCATCCAAGATGGCTGCCAGTGTGGAACATAGTTTAACATAGGGACTCTATGGGAAATGCATTCAAATGTCTTCTCCTCTGAACCCACTGAGCCAATTGGAACCAAACTTGGTTACAATTGTCTTTGGGTGATCCCTTCCAAATTTGTGATTTTTTGTTTGTACCTCATCCAAGAATGAAAATGTAACATCTGCTGAACTGATTTATAGTATGAATGGGTGGTCTATAGGCATGATAGGTGACAATGAACATGATGAATAAAACCAGTAACCAGGTGAGCGATTCAGGCTCATGTGAGCCTCTAGTTTGGTGAGATAATGCATATAGGGTACATCATTTGTCCTGATAAGTCCTCCTACAGTTTTTAAGGTAGGAAGTTTTTATTTTGCAGATTGATTGTGCATGTATTGAAGATGTGCATACTACTTGATTTTGATTTTTGCTGATTTTTCATAAAAAATGTATTTTTAGGCGAGATAATGGTTATAGAGTACACCATTTGCCTGATTATATGAAGATATTTTACAGAATGATTGTGCATTTGTAAGAGATGTGCAAAGTACTGGATTTTAATAATCTTTTTTTCGATAATGCAGGATTATTCGATATGTGGGGGCGTGGGGTATGTGAGCTTGCTCACTAAGGTTCTTTTATTTCAAAAATTAATTGTGAAGTCAATTTTTATCAGCTTTCAATGAAAATTTCACTAATAAACTCAGAATCTTGTGAAGTTTACTTGTTTATTTCAATGTTATTTTCTTAACTATTCAGTAGTTTCAAAGAATAAATAATTTAAAGAGGAAATTAAATTTTGACATCACAATTTTACTTGCAAAAATAGGGAATAATAACCCTGAATTTTACACTTCATGTTTAAATCAATGATTCTTTAAATATGCACGTAAGAAAATTATGTCCAAATATACAAGGAAACTCCACAAGATCCTGAGTTTATTAGTGAAATTTTCATTGAAATTGGATAATAATTGCCAGCACAACAATTTTTTTGAAAAAAGCCATATTACATGAACAGTCAAGTACCTAACCTGTATGAGTTATTACAGAAAAATAACATGCATGTGTTATTACTAAGGGGAAAAATTAATAACATATGTATGTTACATGTTTCAAATAGGCATTATGCAGTCATAGTTTTGTTATAAATGTATACCATTTTATTATTACCATTATTGTCTATCAGTATGCTAGGAGTTAAAATCATAGGACTTTTCATAGTTTGCCAATATTGCAAAATATACATATGTTATTACAGGAAAAGTATGCCTGTAATAATAGAAGGGTGTTATTACAGCTACTCTGCATCACTTAAAAGTGTTTTCCTCAGACCAGAATAATGCCTAATCAAATTACATTTTTATTTATAGTAATGTATGAAAATCAAAGCATATCAATAGGTTCTGCGCAAGTTTCTTAGTAATTCCCAAGTGTCTAATAAACTAATAAATATTTAAGTCATATGCCTGTAATAACTAAGCATTGTTATTACAACTAAAGTTATATCATTTTAGAGCCTGTTCTCATTGATTAACCATGGTTCATCAAAAATGTTTTAACTTAATTGAAAACTGATTTATCCAAGCTAAATAATTAGTTTCTGCGCAAAGGTCTAAGCAATTCCCAAGTGACCAAAAAAGGGTAATATATTTTAGGTTGCTACATACATATGTTATTACAGAATTAGGAATAAAGAGCAGATAACTCAAAACAACATCTGTAATAACACATGCATGTTATTATTCTGTTATAACTCATACAAGTTAGGTACTTGACTGATGAAATATATACTTTGGGAAAAATGTAAGTGACAAACACTTTTGGCCACCCTGTGTCACTCAATGTATCATCAAACAAATACAGAGTGGTAAAGGGATGGTCATTTATTGGTTGTACTGTGACTTTTATTCATATTTTCAGTTTTTTTTTCCACTTTTTACCAAGTTTACATTGAGTACAAGTTTATGAATAGTTACTTACTATGCAACAAACGTTTTTTTTTTTATCATTTCATACTTTGATTTTTTTTTTATCAGAGTTGTTACTGTACAGGATGCCTTTGTCAACACACAAGTGAAGAGGTTTATCAATGCTCTGGACAGACTGTTGGTACATGTTCAAGACAATTTCAAGAATCTGAGAACATACGATGGCGTATATTCACGATTTGTATGTGCATTTGCAGATTTATGTTGTTTAGAGGCTATGTAAGTTTTGATTACAAGTGTAACCATGGTAACTATAAAGTTTTCACACATTGAGATTTTGAATCTCTTAGTCATGTTATTGTTCATGAGAAATTTGTATAGAATGATAACTTTTTATCAGTAATTCTGGAGACTTGACTATTACTTGACATTTTACCAGAAGGCAAAAGTTATTTAATTATATGTATGAGCAACATAACCAATTTGTATACCATATGCTCTGAAATTTCTCATCTATAGTCTATAGTCATAAGCTTCTAATAGGGTCTCATACAGTTTTGGAACTTCGGGGATCAAAAATTGTACCCGGAAGTTACATTTTAAACAAAGATATATGACGTTTCAAACAAAATATTTGAACATCATAATCCTCAGACGTCATGTTTTGGCGGGAAGCGTTTTCGAATCCTGATTATCGTGGATTCTTGTGAGTCACATGACGAGACTTACAAACTCTATATAAGAAATTTTGTGAAAATTCATATCATTTCAGTTAGCAATTTACTTACGATGCAGTCTTGTAAGTCGGCGCACCTAAGCATTTACCTTTGGACTCCTGCTGTAATTTTTATCACATTATTTTCAACTTTCAACAAAACAAATATACATAAACCAACTTTAAAATCATGCAGAATTTAAAATTAGAACTTCAAATAAAATAGATGAAAAACAAGCTTAAAATGGCCTACCCCCGATATATCGCCATGTTTAAATGTCTTGTAAGTCGGCGCAGGGTGATAATATCAATGTACAAGGAACCCAAAATAAATAGTAATTTTCACTTATTTTCAGAATAAGGTGGGAATGTTCAGTATTAAAACAAAATACTTTCAACAAAAATAATGAACTTAAACAGCTACAGTAAACGTCTAGGCAACAATAGTACCTATTAACAACGAATATAGCACCATTTTGGTCTTTTTCAGTACCGATGAACACTCAAAAAAGATTTCTTCGTCATCATCGCTATCTGGCTTCAAGTTAGTACAGAAATTGTTCGGTACCAATATTTATATCATAAACGGAAATCGTTTTCTTCATATGCTCCGACTTACGAGACTCGACTGTATAACAACAAAATGCAGATGAATGGGATATTGAATAAATTTTCTCTTTGATACAGACTTTATCACTGGTAGAATAAAATGAGCCTGATATAAATGTCCAATAATTTATATAACACAGGGATGCAAATTACCAGGGCCCAGTAACCCAAGGCCCCTAAAAATTGACCTGGGCTACTAAAATTTTGAAACCAGTAGCCCAGGTGGCTATTAGAATATCCTGCAATTTTGGTTAACAATATAGTGCTGGGCTAGTAAAAGTATGCTGGGCTACTGAATTATTTCCGTAAGGGGTCCAGCTGGCCACTTTGCCAATATTTCGAATCTTCGTTCCTGTAACACAGTCTGTTAGTGACCCAATATATACATGGTCAGTAAATTTCATATTGGGCTTGAGCATAGCTGGAGCCCCAATATTTGATTTACTGGTCATGTATATACCTTATAAGGTCACTTACATACTGTGCAATGTTTATATCCTACCGATAGTCCAGTGAACATATAAAAACTTAAGACAACCACAGCAATGTTTCCATGTTTACATGCATGGTGATGGCTGTCACTAACTCTATATTTTTGGTCGCCATATATAGAATATTTTACGTCAGCATGTGATTTCTTTTGACCAATCATTTTAGGAATTTACTAGAGGTAGGATATATGATATATAGGTTTTGAAAAGTGAAAAAAAATTTTGAGGTAACAAATGAAATTCAATTATAAGAATTTGATAGATTCACTAGGTTATTTTTTGAGATATATTAACTTTCTGCCTTACATACATACATAAGGTTTTTCTTTTTCTCCTTTTTAGACAGTGTTCAAAAGATGAGAAAACAACATGGGAGAATTTTAGAGGACAAACATTAATATCTGAACCAGATTGCCGTTTCTTCAAGCTGGGTCTGTCACAAGAAAGAACCAATAGTGTAATATCAGTAACAGAGGTATATTTAACTGCTTTTTCTTTACACCGTATGTAAATAAGCTGCATTCTGATTGGTTAATAGCAATTGTATTTTTTGGCAGATACCCCTTCACCATGGTATTTGTCCCGGAGTCATCTGTGCGCTTTAATGACAGAGATATTCGGTGTAATTAGACAGATATACAGTACACACAGGGTGTTTCAGTTACATAACACTCAGGTCTGACATATTTCACACTGTAAACACCAGCAAATGTTGGTGTAAATACCAGCAAACTTCCTGTTGTTAATTACATAGAAATATATTGACAAGTTATAAATGACAATGTAAACACCAGCATTTCACCAGCAATTGTCGGTGTTTTCACTCTTGTCAGACCAGGGTGTTTTGTAACTGAAACACTCTGTGTGTACTGTATCATGAACATCAGGGTATTTACCAAAAATACAAGTAATGGGTCTAAATTTCCCTTTCATTCAGGCTCCGGTAATTTTACCGTTCCGCAACTTGTTTTTTTGGCAAAAACCCCTCCTTATCATGATATATCTGTTCAAAATATCAAGGGCTGTTCCAGAAATACATGTAATTGGAGGGAATAGGAGTCAAAAGTCAATCCAATGAAATTATAATGGTTGTTTTCCTGAAATGTGGTGGTCTGCTGGTTCTGACTAGTATTTTTGAGCTTAGATCAGCAAGATACATGTATATTTTTTTGTCAGACCAAAGTACCAGCAAAGTTTTTCAACATTCAATCTGTTTATGCCAATTTTAATCTACAATTTAAAAAAAATTCCAATTCCAATGGTAAAAATGCTCTAATTTGAAATATTTCTCTGAAAATTTTGTAAACTGTATACTGGTCTGACTAGGGTAAAATTATGGGTGACACCAATCTTGGTAAAACCTATATACCCAAAACCCATCTGACACAGTCTTTAAGCCCTTAAGTTCAAAATACATGCTTGACTCTTGGCCCAGCAAGATGGGGAAAAGTGCCCTACCAAAATGGACTTGCCCCATAGTTACAAAATTCAGAATATCATTTATTTTTTGTGATCTGATATAGGATACCTTGCACTGTAGAAATACATAGAAGAAGAAAATTTCATGCATTGTACCCTTTTCGAAAAAGTTCCTTCCATCCCCATGTGCAGATGTTTCTTAAACAGCCATAGAAAGGTTGGTTACACCTGAATTTTTGAGAATTTGAAGATTTCAAATTTATCCTTCCACTCTTAAGGTATATAAGTTTGAGAATATAATATACAGTCAACTCAAATTAAATACATTCTCTTGCTGCCTTTACCAAGTAATTTCACAGAGTTTCCCTGTGAAACTCAAATATACGGTGACCCCTAGATGCTGTTTTGGGTTGTTTTAACCTGGAGATGGGATGTTGTCTCCTTGACGTTTACCCCATTTCCTTTCTTTTTCATATAAACAGTAAATTATGTATATATGGACAAAAATCCTCTTTTTTTGTTGGACTTGTTAGCAATGTTGGCTTTGATCTCTTACTGATCGTTTCACCTGTGATTTCCCTGTCATCAATTGTTTAAAAAAAGTAAAAATTTTAATGAAAAAAAATTGAAAATGGTGCAGTGTCTGAGAACTAAGGTAGTGTGTATGTGTTCAAATTTCTTGATCTACTTTGTTTGTAGTTGGAATTTTCATAGAAATGCACAAAAGAAATCTAAGGCCATGAAAAATTAATTCATTGGTTCTCAGGCCCCCCTCATCTAGTCAGAGGCTAAACAAGCCCTTCATTGACCCTTTTTATTGCCATTTCAATAAAATAAAAAAAAATCACCTCCCTCACTACATTTTTGGTGGTTTTTACGATGAAAAGCTGCCTCATCTATTTTTTGGCAAATGAAATGATAAAAAAAAATCACCTCCATTCCTCAACAGTTTTTATGGAAAATTGCCATAGAACCAATTGATGAACTTTCTATGGCCTAATGTTGCTTGACTTATATAAATATAATTAGAGTAAAATTATTTCATTGATAAATATTTCATTTCAGTGGGAATAAACAAAAGACAAAAAAACTTTGCCAATTGTGGTTGTTTTTACACCATAAACATGATAAAATACTTGTTTTTCACCTTTTTTAATAGTTTTTCACCTTTTTTAATAGGTGAAAAAACAGCCGACATCTCAGCATGAGCACAAGCCTTACCATCAAAAAAGGAAAAGATCACTAAGTTCTACAAATTCTACAAGTAGTTCTTCATCTGATACTGCAGATGGCAGTTCTTACAGTGAACGGTATCGAAGATGGACAGTAAGGAAATTGGCAAAAGAAAAGGCTAAAGCACCTCTGATTGAAGATGTCACAAATAAGAGAGTTCTTGGTCAACATGGTGCAGAGTTGTTATTGGACCTAAATAAATTTTATGGTGATAGAAAAGGAGCTATGCTAACTATACCAGGCATGATTGTTAATGAAACCACAGTATGTAATAATGTCCTTATGGTTTAAAAAATATAAAATCTGTGTTGCATGTGTCTTTACCAAACTGTTACATTACATTCTCAGCTGAAAATCTTGTCAAAATATATCCTATTTGAGTTGTTGAAAATGGATGGTCCTGTGAGGCTTAACAACAATGTCAGATTTTGGTGATCATTTTGCCAGTTCTGATGTCCAACAAACAAAAGGACTGCTGAGGTCTGACAAAACAAGCAAAAAACCTTTCCTGTTAATTATTTAAATTTGAATTGTGCAACTGGTTCCCGAAATTCTTCATATGTTCAAATACCAGTTGTAATCTCAGATGTCTTTGTAACTTAATAACTTTACACTGAGAATGTAATTTACATATTAAATGAGCCATGTAAAACCAATTTATTGCCTCCATGTACATGATATTAACTAGTTCATGTAGTTATCTCTTTTAAACTTGAATTGTCAAAACACTTACTAGGAACATATGCGACAGTACAATTTTAATGGATAAAAAATCTTCCAAGCTGTTTTAGGTAGGTTTTATATTGACAGCATATATTTTGTATATAGTCTAATTAATGGACACAAGAACTAAGATATGCATGGCGTGATAATTGGAAATATATCTCTAGGTGTGAGATTTGGTCAATTTTGTGACATTATCTTATAAATATAATAATGATTGTCACAGAAATTATTCTGGCAGTGCAGTAGATGTCATAATGAAAGTATCAATTTTGTGAAATTCTTTGAACTACTTTTAAAGCCTTTAGATGCAAATTGTGGTGCATTTTTTGCTGATGTAAACTGGGAGTGACAAAAAAATCAATGAAAATGTCATAATTACAAATTTCAAACATGTGTATTGAAGAAAGTAATTGCTATAATGAAATAAAATTTGCTCTAAAAACGTAAAAATGATTCAGCTTTCAGAAAAACAACATTTAATTAAAACTCTTTACAACTTTTTCAGTAGTTAGCTGTAAAATGAATGCATATCAAACGTCCCACCATAGATTTTAAAATGCAAAATGGATTGTGAGGGAGTTACATATATCCTTCTCATTATAAGTAATTGATCGACAAAGGAATATAGAAGCAAAAAGCAAGAATATGGGGAAAATCTAGAATCCAAACCCAAGAACACTAGTGATGAGATGATTGTGGCTGAAAATCAATAAGCGGTCAATAATTGTCAATCAGCACCAACATCGCTGAAAACTTTTTCTGATGTTTTAATCATTAGGCAACAGGTGCAATAAGTTTTAAATACCGTTGTACATTCGTACATAGGTCTGAAATTTTCGTCGATTTCTCAGCTAATGATTTGATATTTGGTCTGAAGCTTTGGTATGATGAGTTGTACAATTATTTTTATTTTTATAACTGTTAGAATTATTGATCAAAGTATTAACTAGGGAAATATTTAACTTCCTGTCAATCTGTATGTCTAAATATTTCAGACTTATTGTTGTAAATGAAAACCACATCATACCACAATGTACTAGTATGTAATGAGGAATATTTAAAAGATACAGAAGTCTTTAAACAAATTGAAAGAATATTACATGTATTTATGAATTATCAAGTAAAAAAGCAGTCCAAAGAATTGCTAGATCATTAGTAAGAGATAGTGTTCATTATTATAAATTTCAAATGAAAATAAGGGAGTGGGAGTCAGCCATACCAGTACAAAATTTTTTATTGTAAGTAACTCACTAATAGGAATAAAATTTGCAAGATACACAATAAATACTGCAAACCAATTAACAAAATTATAAACATTTTTATTAAACTATTATTTAATTACTATATTTAAAAAGAAATAGCATTTTCAATATAATAAAAGAAAAACCCATTATAATCAATCCATGAACTTAGCTCACACCATGATTCCTGAGTATATTGGTTTAAATAACATTCTCTTGTTTTTTCTTATTTCAGGTAATATTCACAGTTTTAGAAATGTCAAAGACACACCTAGAAAAACTAAGAAATGACACAGAACTTGATAAAGATGATGAAGCAATAATTTATTATTCACAGCCATATGATATCCTGTGTGAAGAATATAGAGATATCTTGATTGAAAATTTTATGAGACTTAATAATATTGAGAATGATTAAAAATAACTTTTGGGGGGCTTTTTCTGTTTTTCAACAATTTTCTACAGATTTGATCATATAAAGGTCCTTTTCAAATTTTTTATTGAAGTTCATTATTATACTCATTCAGCACAATTAATGATGGCTTCAAATCATGTTTTAAAACATAAAAAAAATAGTTCTTTACATGTAGACAACTGCTTTACAGCTCACCTTGATGGAGGGCCTTGTGTTTCCTGCTTCATTTTTATGCCTGTTAGAATCGAAGATTAGGGGGCATATAGTTTTTAAGGCAGGGTCTCTGCCTTCTAGCTGTTGTGTAAAGCCATCTTGAAACTAGTCTGTTTCAACCAGACTCTTACATTTAGGAGACTCCTTTATATGAAAAGAGCCCGAATGAAGCAGACAATCATCAAAAAACGCGTACGGCTTACCAGTTATTCATACGAAGGAACAAAAAATAATCCATTCATTTGTCAATACAGTGTCCATTTCATGATCAACTACACCGTTTTATGTGTGTATTGTACATGTATTTATTTAATATCTTTTGAAAGATGCAATGTTTTTTAATCTCAGAGGACTTTAATTGACATTCAAAATTCACAATTTGGTTCATTCATAAAAATTTCCAGCGGTGCGCTGTGATTGTACAAGTTTTTATGAATGAATACATAGTAACTTCTACTTTCGCTGTTGTAACTCGTAAAAATGTGTGTATTTCTCAATATATATATGACTTTGAACCTTTTAATGGTTACATTGACATCTTCTTTACTTAAAAAAGGACCAACCGACAAACCGTAGCTTCGTTTTCTTTTTTGTTTTGTTTATTAATGTCCCGAGAGGTGGCACATTGTTTTATCTATTAATGGCTATACTTAATTACGCCTGCATGACATACGTCTTTGTAAATAAGGGTCAAATAAGTTTCAAAATAATCCGAAATTACAACAAATGTTCTATATGGAATACTTCCAATACAAGTAAATTTAAGAATAATTCAGCTATGTCAACAATGAAGCATGGAAGGTTTAAACTTTATCTCCGATGCGTTCCTAATCACAAGCGTAATCAAGTACAACACTTGTACTGGATCATGAAGGTCCCAAACTGTCACGGAGTCTGATTTGTTACAACAGGGGGAATTGTTGCTTGCTGAATTTTCATCACTTGCTGTGATTCCTTCTTTTGTAGTAATTCATTTTTCATGTTATGTTGAAACAGGGGTGAAATCTGTTAGTATACTGCGCCAAGAACACATTCAGGAAGGCAAGACGTTGTCATCCGTCATGTCCAAAGTTAAATCGTAGTCAGGTATAAGAAAACACTCCATGCTAGACAGAGACATATAATTTAAGAGATTGGCAACATTACGAATTCTCGGGAAATCTCGCCGCCATCGAGACTTCGATAAAACTTCCACTTAACAACAATAAATCACTAATATCTCAATAAGACATGGAAATATCATAATAAAAGTATCTAAACTCTACCAACAAGGTAAAATACTTTCCAGTTTTCATAACCAGGAAGTTCTAATCACAGAAATAAAAGAGGAGTTTCAAAAGTCAACATGGGACACAACTATCATCGTTGATAGATTTCCACACGAAGTCTCCGCTTTCTTTGCCAATAACTTTTTTGTTTATCAATATTTTTCATTCAAAGTTTCTAAACTGTACTATAAAATTATTAAGGAGAACAGTTCACTTTTCGGTTAAGAAATATGTCTACTAAATTAAAAGTAGTTTAAGAAGTTCTGGTGTGGCTGTATCATGTTTGTTGTTATTTACAATGTGTATGGGGTGATAGTACTAAGATCAAGACTAAGAAACTTTATTTATAGTCGGATAATAGTACAAGCAAACATAAGCTCTGTAGAGCTTTTAACCGACATTACAACAATAAAATTAACAACATACATGACACACAATACATACATAGCAACATATAGCACATAAACATACAAAGCAACATATAGCACATATACATACATAGGTTAAAGCATAAAAGGGATGAACATGGCAGAAACAGGTAAAGCATTATAAAGCACTAAATTCATACAAAGCAAGCAATATCAAAGCATTTTAGCAGCACACATAAGCAAGACATAATACATATTAAAATATAAAAATATAAAAACATAAAACATTCAACATTTATTGAGATCTACAGGAGCTACATCTGCAAGAACTGCCATCCCAGTTGTTAATCAGGCTTTTAAACTGATTAAGATTGGTCTGATTTCTGATATTGTAAAGCAGCTCATTCCAGAGTGTCGCCCCTGCATATCTTAATGAGTGCAGCCCAAAGTTGGTGGTTCTTACCTGTGGGACGTCTACAGTGTGCTGTTTTCTAAAAGAATAAGGAACATTTTTAAAATTAACAATATCATTAAGATATGCAGGAGATTTGTTGTGTAAAATTTTAAATGTTTCAATAGCCATAGTTCTTAATCTTCTAATTTTGAGAGACGGTAGACCAGATTTTGTTAAAAGTTCATCCTAGTTACATAGAAGAGTTGCCAATCTCTTTTATTATATGTCTCTGATGCTAGATCACGAAAGTCAAATGTAAAATCGTCAGCTGAAAACTCATGAGGGGCCTGATAAAATTATACATATTATTTCATAGTGGTTTTGGTTCTAGATCTACATTCTGACACCAAGATGGATAACTGTTTTTAATCATCACTGTATAGCACTTGATTTATATTGTGATCTTAATTTGGGGAAAATTTTTACATGCGCATCCAAAAAGTGGCAGAATAATCGGTGTTTTGATGGTGACCGCAAACTTGTAGAAGTAGAAGTTATAACCTTTAAAAGATTATAAGTGGCTACAAGCATTTCGGCGTCCAGTGCTTTGCTCCAACTGAAAAAAAAACCTGATGTGCATGTAGATAAAAAATACAAATATGGAATGCTCTAAAAGTGATCCATCATAAGAAGAAGTCTGCAACCCATTCAATATGTTTTGGAAGGTGTTGTCCCCAGATTAGGCCACAGAGACTTGCTACCGCCTACAAAAAACGTTTGATAGTTTTTTTCTAGGCTGGGAGCAAGTCCCACTCCCTGTGATAAGGCCGTTATCAGTAAAATCCTCTAAAGGTGGTTCCTTCAGATCTCGTTCTTGTGAATATCAATGTAATCATGAAAACAAGTAATTGTTTTAAGTGATAAATGACAATATTAGAAATATCAACATTAATCAAGCCACCAAGCGTAACACTTGTTTGGAATACTTACAAGAACCAACAAAGAGGAACAAGGCAATAGAATGTAAATAGAGTTTAAACTAAATCGCCAACAACCCATACAAAAACTGAAAAGACAACCCAAACCGGGAAGGAAAACTTTGTGATTTAAATTCTTGAAAATATTACGTGCCAAGATTTCAGCAAAACAGTAATAATTACAGGACTTCTGTGAATACCCAGGAACCTGCCTTAACAGCATTCCATGCTTTGACTGATTTGTGTGACTGTTTGTTCGCAAAAACTTTAACATTAGGTATATCTTTTGAATGGGAAATGATTTGGATTTCAAATTTTGCATATATGTTCCTTGTGTTGAAACCTATCTAAAAAGGGAACTTTTACACTGGGTATATCTTTTGAATTGTAACCGATAGTGTTTTCATGTATTGTATGTGAATTCCTTGTGGTAGGACCTTTCAATTGGTACCAGAATATTTGACCTCTTTACCTTGACTTTGGCAAATGCTCATTTCATATGCAAATTTTTAGATCATCTCACAAAGTGAAGGGGCTTATGTGATACCCCGAGTGTGGGCGTCTGTGTCTGCGTCAAGTTAGGAAGAATGGTTAAAGTCCATTCCTGCTTATTGAGATGCCCCTTATCAACCATATTGGTATGTATGATTAATTTTTGGATGACAACTGCAATGCATGCTCTGGATGCCTGTCTGACCTGCATGTTACGCAAGAGCAACTTGTTTTAGTTAGAATGGTTAAAGTCCGTTCCTGCTTACTGACATGCCCCACATCAACCATATTGGTATGTATGATGCATTTTGGATGACAACTACAATGCATGCTTCCCAAGGTGTCTGTGACCTACATTTTATATATGAGCGACTTGGTTAGGTAGAATGGTTAAAGTCCATTTGGCTTACATGCCCCACATCAACCATATTGGTATGCATGATACAATGAATTCTTTGAATGAGGTCCATGACATTCATTTTACCCTTTAATGAATCTGTTAGCAAGATAATGGTAGCCTATTCCTGTTTACTGATATATTTAATTTGTGAAAATGCTGTGCAAGGAGGTGAGCTTAGCAGGCTGTGGCTGCTTTCTATATTTTAAACATCTCTTAAACAAAACTATTTATTGGCAATAAAATACTTAAGCAAAAAGAAAGATTGGGGAATTATAATCTAAGAAATAAATAAAAAACAGGCATTTCAGATGCAACACAACTCAAGATGACCTTACAAAGAAATAAATACTCTGAAAGTATTATTATTTATGGGGATCAAATTTTCATGGATTTCGTGGTTCCCTAAAGTTCCCAACGAATTGATTTTTTCCCTTAAAGAGAGCAAGAAAGAACAAAATTGCCACAAAACTAAAGCACTAGCAGTTTGAACCCCTGCAAAACCTGATAGTATCATCATATGTTTCATTGATGGATTTAGCTGATTGTGTGATATCATTTTCTAACCCTTACACAAAACTAATTGGAATTGGTATTTGTTACTTCTCAAACCTTCAGTTTGAAAAGCATCTGTAAATCTCCTTAATATTCAGACGATTACAAGGACAAATAGCTATATAAACATCATTGACAAAGACAAAAAACTTTTGATATACAAGACAACACAGAAATCCCAAACACTGACAGTGCGACCCCACCGAAAGAGGTAAACACATTCTCCAATGGGAAACAAAGGCACACTAGTCCTTCCATGGTCCCCTTTAAAATGTGTCCAGCAAGTTCACATCTCCGATTGGTCACTTAATATCCCCATGTTTTTCTGAAGAAAATGGGGGAAATTATTTTGGTCCTGTCCGTCTGTACGTAAGATGAGCCTTGCTCATTTTTAGCTCACCTGGCCAAAGACCATGTGAGCTTTTGCCATCACTCGGCGTCCGTCATCCGTACGTCCGTGAACTTTTATTCTTCTCCTCTGAAACTGCTGGGCCAATACTAACCAAACTTTGCCTGAATGATCACCATGGTATGCTCTTTCAAGTTTGTGATTTTTATGTCCGTAGACTAAACAACATGGCCACTATCACTAAAAAAGAAAATAGGGGTAAATTGCCGTTTTTTGCAAATTACTCGTTACAGATATCAAAAATCTGACGGGGTTAAAATGATCAGCATGATGAGATCTACCTGCTTGCAACTTTGAAGAATATCCGATAACCCATCTTGGAGTTATTTCCCCTTTTCCGTAAAATTTTCGTTTTTTTTTTGTTTGTTTTTTTTTGTTACTTTTAGTCTTGTATATTGAAAATGGTAGAAGATAGAAGTGAAGTTTGAATTACAAAAATGGTCAGCATAGTAAGATCTACATTTCCTGCAAGTTTTGAAGAAAATGTGACGACCCACATAGGAGTTATGGCCCCTTTTTCTTTGAATTTTCACGATTTTTTAACATTTTTACTCTATTTCAAAAACTGTTTGAGATGGAGGTTAAATGTTAATAACAAAAGTGTTCAGCTTTTCCAGGACTACAATTTCTACATATGTCCAGCAGATTAGCATCTCATCCAAGATGGCCGCCACTAGGGGACATAGTTTAACAAAGGACCCAATTGGATATGCATTCAAAGATCTTCTCCTCTGAAACCACTGAGCCAATGTGGACCAAATTTTGTCACAATAGTCCTCAGGGTTCCCCTTTAAATTTTGTGATTTTTGTGGTTGTACCTCATCCAAGATGGCCGCCAGCGGGGAACATAGTTTAACATAGGGACCCTATGGGAATTACATTCAAAGGTCTTTTCTCCTGAAACCACTATAAGCCAATAGGAACCAAACGTCGATACAATTGGCCTTCGCAGGTCCCCTTTAAAGTTTGTGATTTTCATCTTCGTACCTCATCCAAGATGGTCGTCAGCACAGGACATAGTTTAACATAGGACCCTATTGGACATGTATTCAAAGATCTTCTCTGAAACTACTGAGCCAATTGGAACCAAACTTGATCACAATAGTCTTTAGGTGGTCCCCTTGAAAGTTTGTGATTTATATGTTCATACCGCAATGAAGGTGGCTGCCAGCAGAGAACATAGTTTAACATAGGGACCCTACGGGAAATGCATCAAAAAATTTTCTCCTCTGAAACTTTGTCACAATAGTCCTTGGCTTGTCCCCTTCAAAGTTTGTGATTTTTACGTTTGTACCTCATCCAAGATGGCCACCAGTATGGAACATAGTTTAATATAGGGACCCTTAGGGAAATGCATTCACATGTCTTCTCCTCTGAACCTACTGAGCCAATTTGAACCAAGTTTGGTAACGATTGTCCTTGGGTGTTCCCTTTCAAAGTTTGTAAATTTTATGTTTGTAACATCCAAGATTGAAAATGTAATGTCTGGTGAACTGATTTATAGTATGAATGGGTGGTCTCTTCGTGACAATGAATAAAACCAGTCACCAGGTGAGTGATACAGGCTCATGTGAGCCTTTAGTTGGATTTCAGGTTTTAAATTTTGTTTTTGATATTGGTCTTGGTGCAAACAAGAGGCCAAAAGATGTATTTTGATTCATGTGAGCTTGTCAGTGGAATTCCTCCTACATTTTTGGATTAAGACTTACAGTTCTGTTATAGAATTTTTGCATATATGCTGCAGATGCACAGTAAGCTTTCAGATTCTATATATTAGTCTTTGTGCAAACAAGAGGCAACAAGATATCTATTTTGACACATGTGAGCTTGTCAGTGTAACTCGTCCTACATTTTTGGATTTATTTATTGTTATAGAATTGATACATATTTTCTGAAGATGTGCAAGAAGCTTTTGGAATTTTGATTTGATTCCGGTTCCAACTTTGGTAAATTTCCTGAAAATGTCAAAGACTCATATTTTTATTTTTTAGCATATAAACTTGTATTTTTGGGGAAGTGTTTGGAAAAAAATGAGGTTCTGAATACTAAGAATTCTGAAATATGTTTCCAATTTTGGCAAATATCCTGAAAGTCCCAAAGGCCACTTATTTTTTTGGAATCCTACCTAGGAAGCATACTTTAGGAATTTCCTTCAATGAATACAAACATTTTCATGAATTTGATTTCAAATTTTTTTTATTCCAATTTTGGTAAACTTCCTGAAATTCTCAAAGACCACTTATTTTTGGAATTCTAACCAGCAACCATATATCCTTGTATTCCTTTTTTAGTAAAAATATTGACTATTTTATATAATTTGATTTCCAAAATATACACATAGAAAAAAGTATTGCAACACCAAGTTCAAAATAAAATATGAAAAATATTTTTAGTGATTTTGAGATATGTATGGATTAACTGACACAAATACATTGGCCATTGTCCTATTTATAGCTTGATTTTTTACACCAATACAGCTTACATTCACAAACACTAAAAATCAAGTTTTCCTACATGATATTCATCGTTGTGTTTATCCGCTGGTGTGAGGAAGTTCTGTTCAATTGTTGCTAAAATGGACCCATTAAACTTGTGAAATGATGTTTGATAGGAAATTATTGGTATGCAGGATGTGGGACTACCCTTCAGACACATTGCTTGTCATGAGGCCACTCACCATACAACAATACGCCGAATCGTTAATTCACTTCAACAGACTAACGAAGTTACGGACATTCAAGATCTGGAGACCATCAGTAACATGTGATCGTGAACAAAGAGCATTAGGACGGCTTGTAAGGCAAAATCATTTCATGGACAACATTACGTGCTTACCAAATTTTGTGCTGTCATCAAGAACACTGTTGTAATCGACTGAAAACTGTCCGGTACCGTTCAAAATGATCAGAAAAACGTCCGTCATTGATAAAAAGACATAATGCAGCACGTTTGGAGTTGTTTCGAGCTCGTCGTCGCAGGATTTTTGTATCTTATTCTTGGAGAAGGACTCATTGGTCACACAAGAGGCGCTTTATGTTACACGTAACTGACGATAGTTTGCTATGGTGTAAACATGGTACTGCATATGCAATATTTGGACATTATCGGTGGTAGTGTGTAAAAAAAAGTCTCTCTAGTACAGACTTCAGATGATTTAAAGCAAGCATTGCTTCAAAAATGGTGCCAACTGACTCAACAGCAGATTTGCCGTTTCACTTGTGGTACGAGAAGGCGTTTGGCGGCAGTCATCCGTGTGAACGGAAGCTTTACTGAAAATTGAAAGTTTTTCGCAGATTGTGTTATGTCCAGTCATACAAACGTTTCTAGTGCATATTTACAGTATTAAAATGGTTTTTAGCATTGCTGGGCCCATAGTTAAAAACAGTAAATTTTTACCCTAAACATGCGTCTTTTTATAAATAAAGTTTTGTATAATTGACTTTGATTTATCATGATGAACAAGAAAATGATGAAATGTAATGTAAAATGCCTTATTAATACCTGCATTGTAACGAAGAAATACTTAAATATTGCCTACAAATTTTGTTCAAGTTAAAAACAAGGCATTGCAATACTTTTGTCCATGTCATTGTGTATATTTTAAAAAAATTAGGCGCAGAGTCTATAACAACTGTTTTCTGTGTCTAGCAAGGCAGTGCAGGGATGGCCATTTCTGATGGCACTACTTCTAGTTAAAGATTGGACATGTTCAAAGGTCTTCTCTGAAAGAACTTTTCCAATTGGAACCAAACTTTGTCAAAATAGTCCATAGTAAGCACCCTTTGTAAAAAGTGTTATGCAAGTCCGCAACACATCTTAGATGGTCGAAAGTAGGCAACAAATTTAACATTGGACCCTATGGCAGCGCACTTAGTAATGATCTTTGAAGCAATACAGGGTCCTGTGGTTGCCTTTAAAAAAACATGAATAGCAAGTACACACCTCAACCTAGTTGGCTGCTAGCAGGGAGCTTAGTTTCATGTTTGACCCTATACGAAAAACAATTAAAAATCTCCTCTGTCAATACTTATAGTAAAAAGAACTTAGTTCTTGGGTTGAAAAATGTGTCCAGCAAGTCCGCATCACACCAAAGATAGCAGGAAGAGGAGATAAAGTTCAACATTGGACTCTGGGAAAACTTTCAGAGAACATCTCCTTTGAAACTACGTGGTAATTCAAAACAATGAAATAAAAGGGACAACAGGAAACACCTACAATGGCTGAAAATTATAATTACATGCCACAATTTGCTAGGGAAATACACAGGAAAAACACAAATAAGACAAAAGACAAACGTAAACAACTATAGGAACTCGGGACAGCCGGACTTGGTACCGGCACTAGCAAAAGCCAGCGGCGGTAGGGTTAAACCGGTTTATGGGTACCCAAACCTCCCCTTTATCTGTCCCGTTTCCCTATAGTATAGTAAACATACGAATAAAACCCAATACAGGTAGACTACTAACTCCATGACCACAATCTTGAAAGGAGAGAATATGACAATACGTAATTTTGAAAGATGGGTCTCGGGGTGCTCGCCGCTAATCTGCCAGCTAGCTAAAGGAGCCTAGTCTGCTGGTAGAACACTGTCGTACTACGGAAGAAAAATCAAACTCAAAACTTCCCGTAGGATTTAGTCAAGAATCTTTATATATTTCAGTAGACATCTGCAGTATCAACGAGAGGCCAGTATGTATGTAAAATTTTCAGGTCACTAGATCTCAAGGCTAATTTAACGGATGCAGCAGAGTATCTTGTCAATATCCCCTATTACGCAAAGAATGTAAGTTACGTCCTAGCTTTTCTGCTCGATTTTTAATTAGTTTAAGGCAATTCTGAACAACATTACCGTAAAAATGGGGATTAGAAATGCCCTTAGTAATAAGCTGTTTGCGAGTAACGCCATATTTAGATATTAAATATCCATATCTGTTATAAAACTTCTTAAAGGTATTCAATAATACATGGACTTAATTGTCCTTAGAAGATAATCCCTTCAAGAAAGGTTGTCATAAGGTCTTCACATGTCCAGATTGGTTTTTGTCTGGGAACATAATTCAAGTTTGGACCGTATAAGGTCTATTAACATTCTTTGAAATGAAACCCTTTAATAACGAGGTTATTCTGACTATCTATATCAGCCATGGTCAAATTGAACGATACAAGCACCTGAGAACTTTTTTGTAAAGACAGCCACAGAATCGGCTAGAAAGAAATTCCTAATGAAAATCATCGATGCTGTCGAATCATCAAACACAAACATAGATATTACCAATGAGACAGTTCTACAACTTATAATTGATTGTAGTGGTACTCTTTGGGGCAATCCAAAGCTAAGGGGCCGACAATTTAACTTGAAAAGGGGGGGGGCTATGGTTTTTTTCTAAAAAAAATATTTTGGATCTGATTTTATGTGAAAAAAATATTTTGGCTGCCAAAATGATGAAAAAAAATTTTCTGAAGGAGGCATTCTGCCCAAATAAATAATGTTAATTTTGAAAAAAAAAAATATTTTGTTGATACACGTGAAAAAATAATAATTTGTTTCGCGCGAAGCTCGAAAAAAATTTTCTGTCCAGAAAAAAAACCATAACCCCCTTCAGGTTAAATGGTCGGTCCCTAAAGGATCTAGCATCTGAAATAGAAATCTACAGTAGATAACTTGTATATAGTATACATGTATGTCACCTCAGACTACTGGGGGCAATGCACAGAGACTGAAGTGGCTAGGGTGTTGTATATATAATTTTTGTTTTTTAACTTTTACATATAAAGACATACCAATTTCCAGTAATTAATCTAAGGAACTATTTTTACCTCGCGACGTAGTGTCGCAGGGTGCACCTAAACAGATAGGTGGGATTTTCAACAATAACACTTACGATTTTGTACAGCGTTTGTACAGTGATTTTGTACAGTGTTTGTAAGTGATTTTTGAACAGAGCAAAAACGCTGTCTCAAAAGCTGCTTAGTCAGGGATTTGTTCAACCTATGTTAATTTCATCCCTCAAGAAATTCTATGGCTGTCACCATAACATCATTGAAAGATATGACGTGACAGTATCTCAAATGAAAGTGGACATGTTCAACTAGATTCTCGTCTTCCCGGATTTGACTACCGACTTTGACATTTTCCTGGATCGACTCACTCGCAGTGTGACGGGTGCTGTTAACAGAGCAGGACATGCTTACCCTTCCGGACCACCTGATGTCGCTCTCGATTTTTATGGGAGTTCACACTGTGAGTGCTTTAGTTTTTTGTGTTGTCTTGTTATATTTAATTTTGTCGTCGTAAGTTATGTTTGTAGTACCGATCTGTCCTTGCTTGTCTATGCTTGAATACTCGATGATTACAAAAGCTTTTCAAAATTTAACTTGGTACTGTTTGAGGGTTAGAGAAGTAACATGTACCATGGCCTTTAATTGGTTTTGTCTCAGGCTTAGCTAAAGACATTAACCAAGCAGCTACCTTACCTTACCTTTCAAAAACATATATGCATCACTTACCGTGTGACGGGTGCTGTTAACAGAGCAGGACATGCTTACCCTTTCAGGGCACCTGATGTGACTCTCAGTTTCACTGGAGTTCAAACTGTTGGTGCCTTTGTTTTAAATGTTGTGATTTCTATTTATGTGCTTTGTGTCTGTCTAACGTCATTGTTTTGTGTCTGGTGCCATTGTTTTCTCGTTTTGGCCATGTCTTTTGACTTCGATTTTTGTGGATTTCCCTCCTTTGTTCTTTCGGTATTCTACTGCCGTTTTACGAATGAGTTGTGAAATGTAGATGTCAAATGACACGGTTGTGAGAATATTACTGCTTAAAAACGCCAATTTCACTTTTGGAAAGTCGAAATCATTATTCAAGTGGTAAAGTTTTATAGTCAGGCGTCTAGAATTATCAATGCAAATGTGCAAGTTTAGGTTTGATGCAGATAATGGTATATCAGTTGTCTTTAATTTCAAATAAATGTTGGTATGTTATATGAAGGATATCTAATATATCAATTAAAGAACATTTTCTATATAACAGATTCTGAAATCAGAAGACTTGGCATGCTTTTTCTCTTTTTATACGTCCGCAAAAAAATGAAGTCGTATAATGGTATAGCGCTGTCGTCGTCTGTCGACACTTTAATTTTTTGGTCAATAAGACTATAACTTAAGTTCCAGTGGATCAATTCTTATGAAATTTGAACAAAATGTTCCTTTTCACCAAAGGAAGTCTTTGTGGGGTTTTGGATATTGGCCCTCCTGTTTTAAAAAAGGGCCAAATTGGGTGTTTTCATATATTCTGATGAGATTTCTTTTAGTGTGCTACTGAGTAAATTTCAAATCAGTAGTAGGTCATCGGGTTTCACGTTGCATGTTCTGTCCATGAGACAAATGGGGTACAAAATGGGCGAATGTCATTTTTTTTATTTTATTTTCAGTCCGAGTTTGATGCAGTATTTCGCTTAATCATAGTATTTTCGATTACTTGTTTCCTTTCCGAGCTATTTGGGGCCAAAATTACAAATGTACAGATCGCCTAAAATTTGTATTTTTCATTGCGTTTGGATGGGATTTTTTTCTCTTTGGATCCTTCGCGTTTTAGGTTTTCAGTGAAATATCAACGGATTTGTCGTAGCTCATACTGTTTCTGAGCTATACGGGTTCACACGGACTAAAATTGCAATATTTCAAAATATGTAAGATCTTTATTTTTCATCGGATTACAATGGGATTTTTTATTTTGATTCCTCTTGTGAGCTTTTAGTATTTTGTCAACATATTTGGAGTATCTCTTACCGTTTCAAAGCTATAAAGGGTCAAAAGGGCCAAAATTGCAATTTTTCAAAACATGTAAATTTTAAAGTCTTTATTTTACCCCACGCTTGAAAAGTCGGGGTATAAAGTGATTGGGATGTCCGTCCGTCCTCCCGTCCGTCTTTCCGTCCGTCCGTTACACCTGAGAGTACCCATCTCTTATACCAGTGAAAAGATTTTCATGAAACTTTAACACAGTCTGAATGACATAATGTAGATGTGCACCTCCTATTTCAAAATTTGATTTGATCGATTTTTGGGGGTTTCCCATTGCAAAACACGGACTTGGCAATTACATAACAAGTGGACACCCATCTCTTATCCACTACTCCTCCTGAACTACTGAATAGATTTTCATGAAACTTTAACACAGTCTTTATGACACATCGGAGATGTGCATCTCCTATTTCAGAATTTGATTTGATTGATTTTTTGGGGTTTCCCATAGCAAAACATGGACTTAGCCATTACAAGTTCGATACTCCTCCTGAACCACTGAACAGATTTTCATGAAACTTTAACACAGTCTTTAATGTGTACCTCCTATTTCAGAATTTTATTTAATTGATTTTTTGGGTTTCAAATAGCAAAACATGGACTTAGCCATTACATTACAAGTAGGTACCCATTTCTTATCCACTACTCCTCCTGAACCATTGAATAGATTTTCATGAAACTTTAACACAGTCTTGATTTGCATCTCCTGTTTCAGACTTTGATTTGATTGTTTTTGGGGGTGTCCAATTGCAAAACATGGACTTAGCCATTATATTGCAAGTGGGTACCCATCTCTTATCCGCTACTCCTCCTGAACCACTGAATAGATTTTCATGAAACTTTAAGTCAGTCTTTATGACATAGTGTAGATGTGCATCTCCTATTTCAGAATTTGATTTGATTAATTTTGGGGGTTTCCCATAGCAAAACATGGACTTAGCCATTACATTACAAGTAGGTACTCGTCTCCTATCTGCTAATTCTCCAGAACAAGTGAATAGATTTTCATGAAACTTTTAGACAGTCTTTATGACATAATGTAGATGTGCACCTCCTATTTCAGAATTTGATTTGGTTGATTTATTTTTAATTTATGGAATCAAATGGGGTGCGGGGGCATTTATTAGTGAGCTTTGCTGACAGTTTTTCTAGTTTTTTTGTCTCGCCTGCGACGAATGTCGCGAAGGCGAGACATGGCGACCATAGATCCCGTCGTCGGTGTCGTCGGCGTCGTCGGCGTCGGTGTCGTCGTCAACATTTGGTTAATCCAAATATTAAACTTTTTTTGAACTTCACTAACTTTTTGAAATCTTGCTCAATAGCAATGAATTTTTGACGCAATATTCAGTACAACTTCATTATTGAATCCCAAGTATATTTTTGAAAAAAAATTAATTCCAATTTTTCCGTATTTTGCCATTTGTTGGACTTAGTTTTTTTTGAATATACAATTTTTTTGTTTCCACTATATCTCAACACCTAAATGCCATGGACAGATAATGATTGGTAATTAGTTACATCTTTAGTAGTAACCTACATCCATACCAGAATTTTCCGCCGTGCGCTGTCCCGGCTTATGAATAGGCCCGCAGCATCCTCTGAGCTTGGAGTATGAGTCTTGCTAACAGATGACCCCGAGGGAACCCCGGGATATAGAAATAGGACCTAGTATCTCCGGCTTGCGGAGTGTGACCCCTCCTAAACGGAGGCTGACCCCGAGGGTCCCGGGATATAGAAATAGGACCCATTCCGTGGTTGTGCGGGATTAATAAATACACAACCCATCTTTCGGATGGGATGTAAACTCAGTTCCACATGTTGGAAGAAATGCCACGCTTCCTGCACGTTAAAGAACCCTTCTAGAAAGCTCTTTTTGGGGTGGTCCGTAGGTGATCGGCTACAAGGCTAAATTGACGATTTCACCCTACTTTTCCAGTGGCAGTCAGAATTTCCCGTCACATGGCCCTTTCCATACCCCCAAAGTGATTATTTATTAACAAACTTGTTCTCGTCTTGATATAGCTGAAATATTGCTGAGTAGACGTTAAACATTATTCAATCAATCGATCATACCAGAATTATGGCACCTTGACCTATATTTTCCGCATCAATGAATTTGACTAAATTTTCACTTTGGTCCATAATATCAACAAAGTTTAAACAAATTGGAACTTAGGAAATTTAATTTTGGCATAAAATTGTTGCATGTAGTCTATAGATAAGCAATAAAATTTCAGGATTTTATTCTGGTTCCATCTTTGGTAAATTTCCTGAAAATGTCCAAGACTTAACAATTTTTGAAATTTTTGCATACAATCAAATATTTTAGCAATTTTTCATACCAGACATATTTCTGAAACTTAATAATAAAAAATATGGTTCCAATTTCGGTAAATTTCCTGCAACTCTCAAAGACCAGCAGTTTTTGGGAATTCTTGTTCACAACCATCCTTTTTGGATCAATTTTAGTAAAAACAATTTTTTTCAAAAGTCATATTTCAAAAAATTTTTATTCCAATTTTGGTAAATTTCCTGAAACTCTCAAAGACAAGCAATTTTGGGAATTCTTGTAGGCAGCAATGCTTTTTGATTGAATTTTAGTATAAACAAAATTTTTCAATGTTTAGATTTCAAAAATTTTTATTCCAATTTTGGTAAATTTCCTGATACTTTCAAACTGATTCAAAGGGGTCTAGGACAATTGCCCCCCGGACAACTGCCCCCTGGACAATTGCCCCCTGACAATTGCCCCCCTAGGACAATTGCCCCCAGGACAATTGCCCCCGAGGATAATTCCCCCCCATATTATACTAAATAATATTTCAATTTTGACAAATTATAATCAATTAAATTATATTTTCATAAATTTTTATCAATTGAATCATGCTTCACTAATTTAAAAATGATTAATTCTTATTATGTTTTCTTTGATGATTTGTTAAATAATTCAATGATATGTGATTGACTACCTACGTGGTATTGCGTACAATATCCACTTCTAGAACATTTTGTGCAAGAAATGACATTGATACCAATCTATATATATAAATATGGTGTGTTTGTGTATTTCATGAACTGGAATAAGTGCTTTCACAATATGCAGTACATGTAATGATAAATTGTTGTTTTTCACTAATGTATGCAATGTTATAGTGCTTTATATTATTATATTATTAATGAAAATAATAAAATATGATATTGTTTCCAGTGTTTTTTTTTTCTCTTTTAATAACTCTTAATAGATATGAGTCTTTAAGAGACAATACAACATGAAGACAAAATGTGAGAACAAACCAGCCCTACAATGTACATATTGTCCAATTTACAAAAAAAACTATTTCAAAGTATGACCAGAGAAAAAAAGGAAAACAAAACACATAGAATATGTTGAACATTGAAATTTATTCTGCTTTTTTTAACCAAACTATCAAGTAAATAATGGGGGGCAATTGTCCGGGGGCAATTGTCCGGGGGCAATTGTCCTGCTCCCGATTCAAAGACGAGCAATTTTTTGAAATTCTTTTTAGCAACCATGCTTTTTGGATGAACTTTTGTCAAAACTTATATTGCCAATGGTTAGATTTCAAAAATTTTTGGTTCCATTTTTTGGTAAATTTCCTGATACTTTCAAAGACCAGTTATTTTTTAGAATTTTTAGTAACAATATCTTAATAATAGGCCAAATTATAATGAAAGCGGAGTGAGCAGGCGAGACACCAGGTTCCGCGGAACCTTTACGAATTATTATATATTAGGATTTGAAACCATGTTCATAAGCCATTTTCTAAGCATGATAATGTAGGCATTTTGTCAACACTATTGGATAGCTAATTTGCATGGGAAATTTTATTACAATAAAATTACAACCAAATCAGGATCAAATCAGAGTAAACTTGTCAAATAAATCAGAACCAAATCATCTCCAAATCATTTACAAATCATGAACATGCATATCTGAACCTAATCAGTATGAAATCAGAGCCAAATTATGAACAAAATATGAAGTCAAAACTTAATCATTAACAAATCTAAATCAAATCAGAACAGAATCAGAAACAAACGTGAATTTAATGGTATCCAAACTGCATCTTTTACACTTACTAGTATGTTATCAAACGAGGTAGTTACTCGCTAAATTGAAGACTTTATTCTAGAAAAAAACATTTGTCGTCGTAATTAAACTACAATGAACATACTTAGAACTTTTTTTTTATTCAAGGAGTTTATCTAATGACGAGAAAAACGCTCACCCTCAAATTTCCGAATATAGTAAATGATTAGAAATCGCAAATATTTCAGTTTACGATAAGAAAACCAAAAAACTTTTAAAAAAAATCGCCATCATTTAAAACCAATATGAAAAAGAAAGGAAATGGGATAAATGTCAAGGAGACAACATACCGTCTCAAGGTTAAAACGACCCAAAACAAAGCATCTATGGGTCTTTAACGTATGGTCCTCTCAACACAGTGAGGAACCTCACACCACACAGCAAACCCTAAGTGACCCCAAAATGTTTAAAAAGGGTGAATAAATCAATGAAATAAACCACATCCAATAGCCCGAATATCAAGAAACTTAAATTTTATAAGAAGACAAGGATAAGCCAATGACCAACAGATTCCCGACTTTTGACAGGCGCAAAAATAGCGGTGGGGTTAAGCTCGTTTTCTGGGACCCAAACTCTCCCCCCCCCCCCCCCCCTATGTGTGGCGAATGGCTAAAAATAAATACACAAAAAGACTCACAGAAAAAAATCATATTAGAAAAAAGTCAAAAACATCGACTTGCCATTCTGACTGTAGAAACCATTGTAAAATAACTGAATAAGCTACTACAGATCAAAGAAATTTTTCGACAAATTTGTCCACATTGATAGTGAAATGGTGGAAGATCAAAGAAATAAAGCACTCTCAGAACAACGATGGAGATGGCATGAAAATCTTACAAAAATAGATATTTACTTTCGTTGTCTAACCCTAATAAAAGAAGGTAATTTACCGTACGGGATTGTGATCCTGTGATATCATGAATTAATGCCGATTATTTGGCCTCATGAAACATTTTTTCTAACCTGGCTGACTGTAACAGACTCAACAATTGAAATCTACAATGAATTGTGATGCTCATAATTTATTTTATTTCGAATGCAGTTGTGTATAAACCAGTGCATGAAAATCGCTCATATGATGGCATTGACCAGGCAGAAAATTCATTAGCTTTTCGCAAGAAGTTTGTTAAGTCTGATTCAGTAGGCATATCCACATGAGTTTTGACATTCAGTTGCAAAGCGTGTTACGTAGTTACATAGTTCAGATATCTTTAAGCAGTATAATAGTCCTAGTCACTTAATATTTGACGTTCATCATGTCGGCATCATTTATTCATCTGAACTGAACCTTAAAAACGGAAACATCGATCTTAATTATGGTTATTTTCTTGAATAAACTATCTTAATTGATTCTGATAGAAGAAAGCTAAAATTAATGTTTGAATTGGTGATTTGGATATCATCATTATTATTTTCCCCTTTCTTGACTTTGACGTTCCTGTAGCTCCTTACTAGAATATTAACTTGTATGATTAGTAGACGTTGTTTCAAAATTTTGGTATCACATGCAAGCTTACACATCAAGTTACATATTTTAAAAAATGTTGAGATCATTTAAGATGTTTTATGAAACATTTGAACATATGTCAAAAACAGCTTATTCCCTAGGACATTTTAAGTCCTCGGTTGTACGGAAATGTTACAAATGCCAGAAATTGAGTAAAATTAGATCGTAATTAACATTCGTACGTCTTAGGGGATCTCGACAGGATATTATGCACAGATCCTTTAAATTTTCGATATGATCCGATTCCCTGAAGATATTACACGTATACTTAGCTTCCAACTTATACTGAAGATATGTTCTGAAGTATTAACCAAAGCCTGCAGGAAGTGTAGCTTTTCTTTCGAATTGCGACAAGGTTTTATCATTAGACGAATTTAATGAGTCAGCTGGCAAAAAAGTGGCAAACACTTATTGACTTATCTTTCAAAGGCGGGGGGTTTCGCGTGCCTTAAAACCGGTTTAACCCACCATTTCTTTTGAAATGCCCGTACCAAATAAGGACAATTTCAGTCGACATTTTTCGTGGTGGTTTCCACATGCTTTGTGTTTTTGCCTCATTGACTTCGGCTCTTGATAATGTTATTCGGTTATTTTATAATTACCCAGAATTACGTATTTCTCATCCGAAGATAGTGGTCATGTAGTCTTATAAAAATCGATGTAGAATAGAGGTGTTGGAGTACTAAGACATCAGTATAGTCTATCACTAGGTTTTGCTTGTGTGGATACCAAGTTCGGCTTTCCCAAAATTCTATCGTTGGTAATGTTCGTCTTTTGTCTTTCTGTTTTGTTTTTCTTGTGTAGTCTTTGCTATTGCCTTTTATATCTTTTCTATAGAATGCAGTTGTGTAAAGGTGCATATTAAAGCAATTTATTGACCAGTGGGTGAAATATATCCTGCGCCTTTAGTGAGGGGGGCAGGAGGGGGTCTGATCCCGGAATCCCGACTTTACTTTTTCTAAATCCCGAAATCCCGAACTACAAAGAAACTTAAAGATTGATGAAATCCCGATTCCCGGTGAGTAAATTTCCCGAAATCCCGGGCTTAAATCATAAAAATCCCGAAATCCCGGGCTTAAAAAATCCCGAAAAAGGTCCTCCCCCTTCCTTTAGTTTTATTGGCTTTACAAATTACATCTAAATGAAGATTACACATATATATCAGTAAATGCCTAACCTAATGGTAAGTTTGATCCAACTCCTTGTGTTTTATGGTCGTGATGGCTCTGTCTTTCTCTGTTCGACTACTTCTTTTGTACATACGTAATGATAAAATCCTTGGCGGATTTTAATTTGATCTATTTTGTCAAAATGCTACACTTATGTCTTCTCTTTTCAGTAAAACGTAAATATCGTCATCTTTAATACTATGTCAAATTGAAAGACTTTTAACAGCTCTCTATAAAAAAGAAATCTTCACAAAGTCTTGGTCAATTCCAAAATAGTAATCAGTGGGGAATATAATTTACAACTTGACCACAGGCATGTATTGAATGTGTTTTTTATGTTTTTTTCTTCTTCAAAACAATGACAATAGAATACCGAAGTAACAAAGCATAAGAACAAATTAGACAGAACATCAGAAGACAAATAACAAAGAAGCGACATATCCACAATTCATACGAACATTACAAACAAAACACTAAAAACTAAAGCACTTACAGTAATCGAGAGTGATATCAGATGCTCCGGAAGGGTAGGCATGTACTGCTCCGGGTATGGCACCGTTTATCTTCAGCTGAACGTAATATTTCAACGACATAAAACATTTGACTTTTCTACACTATACTACTCTCCTATGTGATAAGTCAGTATTCATGGATTTAATACACCAGTCTTTTTATACTAAATAGGGTGAAAAAAAATATTCATATTTTGGTAATAGGCCTATTTTGTTTAACATCACATTTATCCCCAAAAATGGTAGAGGGAGGAAGATGTAACTGCAAATCTGGAATATTTAATTTCTAACATATTTGTAGGTATTCCAGTAGACAATAGGAATTCCCATGGGAACAAATTGTGCGCCTACATTTAGCCGATTTGTTTCATTATGTGTATAAAGCCAGGTTCAAGGGCTAGTTCGGAAAAATGACAATCAGCAAGCCATATCCTTCAATTTCAGTTTTCCGGTAAGTACGTGATGTTCTTTCATAAAACAAAACGAATGATGATAGGATAACCTTCATCATGTATCCCTAAACTAAATAGAAATTAAAGAGACCAATGCTACAAAATCTTCAGATTAATAACTGGACTTATGATTACTTATACCTCTCTATTGATAACTCAAGATGTTTGAAAATAAAATTTTACGACAAAAAAATGATAATTTTGATTTCTCAGTTGTCAACTACCGGCTTTTTGAACAGTATTACCCCCATGTTCTCAATATATTGCGTCTATATTCTAAAACTCATTCGGTATTGTGGTGCCTGAAATTTTTACAGTGCCACTATCAAAAGTGTCAAAATCTTGCACACCAAGGTTATGTTCAACGACTGTCGTAATTGTCACTACTGAAGTTTTTCGGTCGCCACCATGATTTGACAGTTACTTACAGTCACAATGAAAACATCTTTTAGTAGATCCGGAGTTTAATTCCAAAATGATTTTTCATTGGCAGCTTGACTGGTACCACGTGTGGAGCGGATCATGATAACCCCTCCGTTACTCCTGTTGATACCTCTAGATTTTATTGTTTCACGTTGTTTGTGGCGTCCTTGTTTATTTTCTGTGATTTGATTTTTTTTTTTTCCTTTGAAGGTTGTATCAATTTGTGTTGCATACGAATTGGCATGTTTTTATTTTGGTTTTAGATTTCCCCTTTCTCCCTTTCAGATCCGGTATTCGTTTGCCGATGTATTTTGAAGCCGACATTTCAAGCTTATCTATGATGCCACGGTATTGTACCAGTTTAACCACTACAGTGTGATTATCAATACAAAAACTAAATTAAAATGTGATTCTTTTAGGGGAATAAGTATCCCGTTCTAACTCAACTATAATCTCTATAGAATTTCTGTAGGGACGAAAGTAAAAAGGCTCTACATATCCAGAAATGTACTTATCATAGATCTTCTTCTATCTCAGCAATTGGTTAAATGTGCACGCGACGTTTTAGCCAATCACTCATTATATTTTCTAGAGAGATTTTGCATATTAGATTTTGTGCGTACTACACACATTTCAATGGGGGTAAAAATTTCTCATTCAGCTTTATTGCGAGTTAAAAATATTACTTCTCTCTCGATAGTAAAAGCTAAAGCTCGCATGTTGAAAATCAAAATTTTACTACCTCAAAGAAAGAAATATTCTTAACACACTTTTACCCGAAATGGGGTCTAATCCAAATTAGACATGGTCAATACACAAATATCGCTTTTGTTCCAGGAAATATAATTATCAGTTATCTTTCCTCTGTTGATCATCTTTTCAATTCTCTGAAATTTTAACATAAGGAAGTCCTTTAACAAACAACAACTAGAGGTTGTCGGAACTACAGCTACCCCCGCACTCCCTGTTTGACACCCCTGGGCATTTTTTCCCCAATATTTTTGAAATAAAACTATTGATAGTAGTTATTTTTATAAAAGGAATTTAAGGATATATGGTTGTTAGGCAGAATTCCAAAAAATAAGTGGTCTTTGAGACTTTCAGGAAATATACCAAAACTGGAATCAAATATTTTTAAATCAAATTGATGAAAGTGTTTGTGTTAAATTAAAAAGTTAAGTATAGTTGCCAGGTAGAATTCCCAAGAATAAGTGGTCTTTGAGACTTTCAGGAAATATACCAAAACTGGAATAAAATATTTTCGAAATCCAATTGATGAAAGTGTTTGTCCTAAATTAAAGATTACAAAAAAAAAACAAAAAAACATGACAACAGCAAACACCTACAATGGCCGTGAACTACAATCATATGCCACAATTAACAAGCAAACTTAACTAAAAAAACAATAATGAAAACAAGAGACAAACATAAATAACGATAGGAACTCGGGATAGCCGGACTTGGCAAAAACCTATGGTAGTTTTAAACCGGTTTATGGGTACCCAAACCTCCTCTTTCCCTATCCTGTTTCCCTATAGTATAATAAACATGCGAATAAAACCTAATTCAGGTAGACTACTAGCTCAATGACCACTATCTTTGAAAAGAAAAACATATGACAAAACGTAATTTAGAAAGATGGGTCAAAGAGTGCTCAGCGCTAAATTGCCGGCTAGCTCAAGGAACGTAGTCTGCTGGTAAAACACTGTCGCACTATGGAAGAAAAATCAAACTCAAAACTCCCCGAAGGGTTTATTAAAGAGCCGTCATGTATTTCAGTAGACATCGGCAGTATCAGTGAGAGGCCAGTATACATGTAAAGTCTTCAGGTCACTGGAATCCAAAGCCAATTTAACATATTTGTTAAGATTATCTCGTCGATATCCACTATTACGTAAAGAAAGTAAGTTACGTTCCAGTTTTTCTGGATTATTTACCAGTTTCTGACATTTTTTAACAACATTTCCATATTATGAAGGATGAGAAATTGTAATAAGCTATTTGAGAGTCACATCATATCTAGATATCAAATGTTCATATCTTCTGTAAAACTTCTTAAAAGTATTTAATAATTTATGAAATTTGTAACCTTGTTGTAAAAGTTTGGATGTGAGAGTAAGGTTACGCTCATTAAAATCGTCAAGGGTAGAAGCTGCTATATAGGATTCCAAAAAATAAGTGGTCTTTGAGACTTTCAGGATATTTACCAAAATGGGAATAAAATATTTTTGAAATCCATTTAACTAAAATGTTTGTCCTTACTAAACAAATGGTTGCTAGGTAAAATTTTTTGAAATCCAATGGATGAAAGTGTTTGTCCTAAATTAAGGAACTTTCAGGAAATTTACCAAAATCGGAATCAAATATTTTAGTAATCCATTTAGTTCAAATGTTTGTCATTAACTGGACAAATTATTTTAGTATGGTTAATAGGTAGAATTCCAAAAAATAAGTGGTCTTTGAGGCTTTCAGGAAATTCACCAAACTTGGAATCGCATTTTTGAATTCTAATTATTCAAAAATAATTTTTAAATCCAGTTGATGAAAGTGTTTGTCCTAAATTAAGAAACTTTCAGGAAATTTACCAAACAATCGGAATCAAATATTTTTGTAATCCATTTAGTTAAAATGTTTGTCATAAACTAGACAAATTATTTTATTATGGTTAATGGGTAGAATTCCAAAAAATAGGTGGTCTTTGAGACTTTCAGGAAATTTATCAAACTTGGAATCGTATTTTTGAATTCTAATTATTCGAAATCTCTTTTTCTAAAAAAAAAACAAACAAAATGCTAATATACATAATTATATCCTCAAATTTCCAAAAAAAAAATATGAGTCTTTGACGTTATCAGGAAATTTACCAAAGTTAGAAACGGAATAATAATTTTGAAAGCTTATTGCAAATCTACAGACTATATGCAACAATTCTGCATAAAGATTTTATCCCTAAATCCAAAAATGTAGGAGGAGTTTGTGTTACATGCCACATGTGTCAAAATCCACACATTTGGGCCTTTGTCAAAATCAACATCTTGGGGCCTTTTGTTTGCATCAAGATAAAGTTAAAAAATCCGAAAGCTTATTGCGCATCTACAGACTATATGCAACAATTCTACAACAAAATTGAATCCCTGAATCCATAAATGTAGGAGGAGTTTGTGTCACATGCCACATGTGTAAAAATTGACATCTTGGGGCTTCTTGTTTGCACCAAGAGCAATATCAAAAATCCGAAATCTTATTGCGCATCTACAGACTTTATGCAACAATTCTATATCAAAATTAAAAAATGTAGGAGGAGTTTGAGTCACAAGAAAAGTGTGATGGACGGACAGACGGGCGGACGGACGGACAAACGGAGGGTATAGCATTATCCCCAAACTTTCTTCGAAAGTGCAGGGATAAAAAAATCGCCTACCAATTTTGTTTTCGGCTATGGAACTTCTTTTTATCAAAGCATCATTAATTGTATGTCCAATATTTTTGCATTTCAAGCCTGTGTCATTTTTAGCTCACCTGACGCGAAGGGTCAGTGTAAGCTATTGCCATCACTTGGCGTCAGTCGGACGACAGAGTTCGTCGTTCCTGGTCCGACGTCTGCCGTCCGTCCGTTAACTTTTCACATTTTCATATTCTCCTCTGAAACTGCTGAAGCAAATTCCACCAAACATGGAATAATGTATGGAATGGTCCTCTACAAAGATTGCTCATTTCGTTCCGATCCGATAAATAACATGGCTGCCAGCGCGGAACTTAGGTTTAACATTGGACCCTATGGGAAAAATCTCATTTTCATCTTCTCCTCTGAAACCACAATAGCAAATTCAGACAAAGTTCATAAGAATAATGTATTAAAGGTCCTCATTTCATTTTGATCCAATAAAAACATGACCGCCATCACGGAACTTAGTTTAACATTGGTTCCTATTGGGAAAATCATATTCCATCTTCTCCTCTGAAACCACTGAAGCAAATTCAACCAAACTATACAGGAATGATGTATGGAAGGTCCTTTACAAAGATTGCTCATTCTTTTTTATCCGATAAAAAAGATGGCCGCCAGCGCGGAACTTAGGTTTAACATTGGACCCTATTGGAAAATTCCCATTTTCATCTCCTCTGAAACCACTGAAGCAAATTCAACCAAACTTTACAGGAATGATGCACTTAAGGTCTTTCATGAAGATTGCTCATTTCGTTTTGAAACGATAAAAACATGGCTGCAGCCACAGAACATAGTTTAACATTGGAACCTATGGGAAAATCTTTTCTGACACCGCTGAAGCAAATTAAATCAACTTTTACAGGAATGATGTACTAAAGGTCCTTAACAAAGATTGTTCATTTTGTTCCCATCCGATAAAAACATGGCCACCAGGCCCGAATATAGTTTACATGTAACATTAGACAAAGTGGGAAAAATCACATTTTCATCTTCTCCTCTGAAACCACTGAAGCAGATTCAACCAATCTTTTCAGGAATGATGTATAGAAGTCCTTTACAAGGATTGCTCATTTCGTTCCGATCCAATAAAAACATGGCCACCAGCGCAGAACTAAGGTTTCAAAATGGACCCTATGCCATGGGAAAAATCACATTTTCATTTTCTCCTCTTAAACCAATGAAGCAGATTAAACCAAACTTTACAGGAATGATGTACTAAAGATCCTTCATGAAGATTGCTCATTTCGTTCCGAACCAATTAATAACATGACCGCCAGCACAGAACATGGTTAAACATTGGACCCTATGGGAAAATTACATTTTCATCTCCTCCTTTGAAACGAATTTGCTTTAGCGGTTTCCGCTGAAGCAAATTCATCCGAACTTTACATGAATGGTGTGCAAAAGGTCCGTAACTAAGATTGATCATTTTTTCCGATCCGATAAAAAACATGGCAGCGAGACCGGAATTTAGGTTTAAAATTGGACCCTATTTGAAATATCACATTTTCATCTTCTCTGAAACCACTGAAGCAAATTTAACCAAACTTTACAGGAATGCTGTACTGAAGGTCCTTCATGAAGATTGCCCATTTTGTTCAGAAACCGATAAAAAACATGGCCGCCAGCACAGAACATGGTTTAACATTGGACCCAATAGAAAATCACATTTTCATCTTCTCCTCTGAAGCCGCTAGTGCAAATTCAACCAAACTTTACAGGAATTATGTACTAAAGGTCCTTAACGAAGATTGCTCATTTTGTTCTGATCCGATAAAAACATGGCCGCTATCAGAGAACATAGTATTACATTGGACCCTATGGGAAAATCACATTTTCATCTTCTCCTCTGAAACCACTGAAGCAAATTCAACCACACTTTACAGGAAGGTTCTTTACGAGGATTTCTCATTTTGTTCCAATCCAATAAAAAATATAGCCGCCAGCGTGGAACTTTGTTAACATTGAACCCTATGGGAACATCACATATTCTTCTCCTCTGAAACCACTAAAGCATAAGATACTTTACAGGAATGATTAACTAAAGGTCCATTACGAAGATTGCTCCTTTTGTTCCGATCCGACAAAATACATGACCAACAGCACGGAACATAGTTTAACATTGGACCCTGTGAGAAAATCACATTTTCATCTTCTCCTTTGAAAGTGCTGTAGCTAATTTAGCCAAACTTTACAGGAATGATACACTTGAGGTCCTTTACAAAGATTGCTCATTTCATTCCGATACTATAGTAAACATGTCTGCCAGCGTGGAATTTAGTTTAACATACTACCCTATGGGAAATCTCCATTTTCATTATCTACTGCGAAACCAGTGAAGCAAATTTAATTTAACTGAAATTGAGTAATGTATGGAAAGAACTTAAAAAGAATTCTTATTTCATTTGGATCTGACAAAAACATTGATGCTAGTAGAGAACATAGCTTAACATTCGACCCAATGGGAAAAACATTTTTGGTCATCAGGATAGGCATGGCGTACAAGCATCTTTGTCAGGTGAGCGATACAGGCTCAGTATCTGAGCTTCTAGTTTCTTTTATTGATACGAGTCACTGCTGTTTCTACTTATTTTCAAATTGTTGGAGCTTTACATCCTTAGATATTGTTAGCCCAAAGTGAAACGCTATATAACTTGGACGCCAACAAAATTAAAAAAAAATGTATCCTGATGATTTTAAATGTAACTGTATCTTGAAGTTCGTAATTGAATCCCGTATTTAAAATATTATTACTTTTTGAATATTCATAATTTATTAATATAAAAATATATCAAATATAACACAAATTGACAAAAACGAGTGGGACAAATATCGTTGAAGCGTGTGTCCCCCAATGCCGGAATGCATATGCAATCTTTTCTGATATCTGCTAGTATTTCACCAGTTTTACCACTACACCGTTGATTGTCAATTTAGAGACTAAATTAAAATGCAATGTTTAAGGGGGAAATATCCCGTTCTATCTCAAATATAACAATAAAAATAGACTTTTCGCTCTAAACTATGCCTTGTCACTAATATAAAATCAAGTTCGTCTTAGAGTTGTTGTTCTTTCCTTGCAATTGCACACGTAAGCAACACTATGCAAAGTAATAAATCCAATTCATAAGGAACTAAGTACTTCATCCAAAATCTGTATCGTTGTGCATGGTTTCATTCACTACAATCAGTGTCACTGACGTGCTTGAAACTGTCATTGGTGATGTTGATGCTTTACCTAACAAGGTATTTGCGTTTCTAACTGAAAAAGAGAAAAATAACAAGAAATAATGTAAGCATACATGATTTGTTCTTGTGGATGATGTTTGCCTCCGGGCTTGTAACGAGAAGATTAAATATTGGATTGCACCTACAGAATTGATAAAAAGTGTGGTCCATTAAGGAATGACTTGAGTACATGGCCCACAAAAGTTTCAATGAACATAAAAAAATTAGTACAAAAAGTCTCAGCTGACAGAAGAAGAAAACATATATCGATGGAAAGCAGTATGATTGAAGACATGTAATTGAGGTAGACGTAAGCTTCTATGAAAATTTTCATTTCTTCAGGACCATTGCGGACCTCTTTTAATACTATTTTATTTATTTTTCTCTTCAGAACTTTTCAAAATTACTACAACACTATATTGATTTAGAGGATGATTTGCCTATTGATATTATATACTAATCATAATAAAACTTTTATACATTCCCTTTTGACCTTGAAACAAATTCAAACACAATCTTCCAAAATTGCAAGTATGCAATTCCAGCAAAATAAAGATTTGTCTTAATTTATGAAGCCCAGGAAGGTACAAAAAAGTTTTCGAGTTTTGTGGTTCCTTTAGAATTTGAAAGACCTGATCTTAACTTAATATTGTGAACATTAAAGCCTTCCAACAGACATTTTACCATTTTTTGAAGAAGATTCCGTTAAATGTTTTAATGCATAGCCAAAGAAAACCAATCTCACAAACATTGTAACAGGTATATCCATTAAGAGAATATTATAAACACCTGATTTTTACTTCTATTACTTTCTAGTCTTTTCAAATTGATTAAAATTCTCGAGTTAACGGCATTGTACAAATAACGGCCGTAAAGAGTACAATTGCAGACAAATACTCAAAAATATCGACCCACTAGCATACCCAGAAAACAAACAAAAAAAAAACAGAAAAAGAGTACTGGACAATGCAACTGACGATGTTTGTCCTGTCCAATTAGTCCAGTTCAGGAGGCATAAAATGAATGAATTGTTACCTTTGATTACAAACAAATTTTTTAAAGCTTTTTACATTTACATACCTCAGTCACTCTCAAATTGATACGTTTTGACGTAACGAACGATCATATACTTGTGTATTTCTTGTCAGGATTCGTTTTTTTTTAGCGATTGGTGGGATATGAAATAAGTTTTTTTAGTCCCGCAATAGATAGAGATGTCAACTAGTATTGGGTATGTTTTTGATACTATTGGAAAAAACAGGACACAGAAAAGATGAGGTGTTGGTACTAGGAGTAAAACCAGATAAAGCTTTTTTTTAGTGCAGAACCATGTCTGCATGTAACGAGTTTCTAACGTTTTATTTACGTCTTAGATTTGTGTTATTTGTTGAGGGGTTCACTGGCGAATTGTCGTTTGTGATTGAAATTTTCTGTCATTGCAGGTGTTTCTTGTTGTTGTTGTTTTTTTTCAATTGAACTTATAAAATAATAATCTATAAACAATTTTAAATTGAATATTAAATTGAATATTAAATAGTCTTACCTAAATTATCTATATGATCCGACATTATCAACGAAATGATAACCAACAATACACTAACAGTAAACATCACCATGGAAATGATCATAACAGTTCGTGCAATAAATCGTTGACGTTTGGTTCGTGTATCCACATGTATATGCACATTTGAAGGAGTGGGTTCTTGTATAAGAAATTCATTTAAAAGGCTTCTAGCTACACTTTTATCAATATAGAATACGTCATCAAATTGCTTATAATATTCGGGATCTGCAATTATATCGATGTCGTCGTCCGACAGCGTAACTGTCGACCAGCGAGGTATTCCATGGTATTGGTGGTGGTGATATTTATGACATTGGTGACTAGTATGCTCGCAATATTGGTGATGATGGTCATGATTGTGAACCGGAGTAGGTTCACCTCCGCTTGTCGCCTCGGACAGTCTTACATATTCATGATCATTCTCGTGGAAGAAATGGCATGTTTCTCCCTCAGGAATTGTTGAAATAACGGAATGGTCATCATCAGTGTATTTCTCTGACAAGGTTACAGGACTGAGTTGTAAATCGTCAGATATCAAATCACTCTCTAAACTCATTGTTCAATCGATCCCTGAAACAAAGAGACTAAACTTAGAAAAAAAAATCTCTTAAATACTTATTGTTAGTCTTCTGTTAGTCCTTTTGTCGGGCAACGGGTGACATCGATTGTAAGAAAACTAGTAATTTTTATTTTGTTGACAACCCTGCATTCATGTATATGAAGAACATGGATGTGGCGTCGTCGACCATTAGCAGTAAATTCTGGTCAGATCAGTGCTAGGGACCGTCTTGAACTTACTATGAGTAAACGGCGTAGAATGATCAAACCTCATTGTTGTTGGCCTTATGGTCTTTTTAAACGTTTGTTGAGAATTTTCAACTAACCAATTCCTTGGCGAGATTATTTTATTGCCAAACTGCTGGTTGGCTAATATTGCAATTTATAGAACAATACTCGCTTGAGAAAGCTTTCATTTCTACCAACTACAAATGTACTAATTGTTTATTAACAATGAAACTTTATCTCCATTGTTTACTCCGTCAAATTGTCTATAGTCTTTCTCTGTTATACAATGACTACCCCTTTACCTGGAGAATCGAATTTCCCGATAAATGGCTGCTTGCTGTGGGGAATGACAAAAGCAAGACCGAGGCAAGGGACTTTATCTATCAATGTGCAATGACCATCCAAATGTCGAATGTTTTCATACTAAAATGTAACACAAACCTTTTTTTTCCAATGCAAAAACGTTTGGAAATTTTTGATATCACCAGAAAAATCTTTGCGAGAGTATAATGGTATGGTGCTGTCGTCGTCGTTGGTCGTTGTCGTCGTTGTCTGTAGACACTTTTGTTTTTGGTCAATAACTTAAGTTCCAATTGATCAATCCATATGAAATTTTATCACAATGTTCATCGGCACAAAAGTAAGAATTTTTTCATATTGTTGTCACACCCATTTAAAAAGCGGTCAAAAAGGGTTGAATTTGATGCTTTCACATATTTGACTGTAGAATCTTTATTATTTATCCGATTTTAATGGAATTTCTTTCAGTGTCCTCCTGAGGAAATGTCCTTTCAGTATATGTCTACGTGGCATGTACCATTAACGGGATAAATAGGGCCCGAAAGGGGCGAATTTCAAAACTTTTTATTTTTAGTCCAATTTTGATTCGTTTTTTTTTGCAATGGATGGAGCGTTGCACCATCAGATTTTTGTTTCTTTTCCAAGCTATGAGGGACCCAACGTGGCAAAAATTGCGAACGTGTGGAATTCCTCAAATTTTATTTTTCATCTGATTCCAACGGGATTTTTTCTTTACATTCCTCTCACTTTAGGCTTTCAGTATTATGTCAACGGACTTTTCGTAGCTCTTACCGTTTCCGACCTATTAGGGATCATATTTTAAGGGTCCAAAATTGCAATTTTTAGAAATATGTGAAATCTTTATTTTACATCAGATTTTGATGGGATTGTTTTCTTTGGATTTCTCTCATTGCAAGCTTTCAGAGATATATCAACAGATTTGGTGTTACTATTACGTTTCCGAGCTATAAGGGATCAAAGGAGCCAAAATTGCAATTATTAGAATTATGGGAAATCTTTATTTTTCAGCAGATATTGATTGGATTTTTTTCTTTGGATTCCTCTGAATATGCAAAAGAAATGAAATGGGGTAAATGTCAAGGAGACAACTTCCCATCTGCATGTTAAAACGAATTGTATCCTTGGATTATTCTCATTGTAAGCTTTCAGTAATATGGCTGTATAATTTGCTTTGTTCTTCCGTTACTAAGCTATAATTGGTCAGAGGGGAAAAATTGCAATATTTCAAAATCAGTAAAATTTTAATTTTTCATTGGATTTGTTTGGCCATTGTAAGAACACTTTGCCAGTTAAGTTTATGTTTGTTGACGATCCCGCATCCATGGATCATTAGGTAAAAGGCATGGATGTAGCGTTGCTCGACAATTAGCAATGAATTCCGCTCAAACCGGTGCTAGTGGCCGTCTTGAACTTGCTATGAGGTATGAGTAAAACTCATTGTTTAAGGCCTAATGGTGACTTCAAGATGAAGAACAACAATAAAAGCGTTGTTCCATTGCTTATTATTACAATGTATTTGTAGAGACTTTGTCTCATTTGCATTTAATCCATATCCCTTCATTGTTAAATCAACGTGAGTTTTTTCTTTGGATTTTTCTTGATGTAAGCTTTTAATTGGTAGTCAACAAAATTTCTAAGCTCTTACAATATCCTAGTAATAAGGTATTAAAGGGCTAATTTTTATTTTCACTAGTTTGTGTCCAGTTCATTTATAAGGTCCTTATTGTGTCCAGCAAATTACTGTATCCAGATTTATTTTAGTTTCAAATTCTTCAAATTTCAGTGGTCGACGTGCTGCGGTCGTACTTTGAGGTGATCGGCGTAGCACGTTATTTTTATAATTGGACATATTGTCAATGATCAATGTTGGTTTACTGTCGTTAACTTCTGTGTTGTGACATTCCAATTACCTATGTATATACAGCTTTAAGAAGTTTTTTTACGAAAAACAATTCCATATTTTTTTTATTTTTAGAAACAATGTTTTTTGTATTGATTTCTGTTAAACTAAATTTTTCTGTCCTTGGTAATGAACAAGACAATTATAAAAAGACATTACGTGAATGTTCTTTTAACGAAATAAAACATTATAATTACATTCGCAGAGTAAAGATTAACACTATTGAAATGTTGCTGTTAATTCTTTACATAGCTGTATTGATCGCTACATTGTGATGAATCTGAGGATGTTTCTTACGATATTACGCGACACAAAATCGTACAAAAAACGAAGGATAACATAAAACACTTACAACTGCACTTATACAAAAAACCAATGCACCAAATCATTAATTAATTGAACACTGTTGAGCCTAGAAAAATTTATTTTTAATCTTTTTGTATAGATTCATGATTCATGTAAATCAGTTTTTCGTCATTTAAAGTAAAATTTTCAAGTGGAAAAAATTATTAGTACACTTCTAGTTAATAAAAATTTATTTTAGTGGGTCGGGAATCAGTAATCCATGCTACAAGTACTGACATTTGAAGCAATAATTTCTGCCTTTAATTACACAGGAGTTCCTATCTCAAAAATCCCTAATAAAATACATCTCTTATAAATGCATTTTATTCGGCCGTCATGTTTTAACATTTTAAACGTCGGGCCATGTATGAAATTTTTTTTCTCATTCATTTTGTCCCATTTTAATTATCCTCTTTCATTTGTATATACAGGTTTGGGCCCTAAAAAAGTAAATGCCTGTCGCGCTTATAAGGCTTCTGGTTTTGTTTTAATGTCGTTTGAATTGCAAACAATTCCGAATTAAGACAAAATTTTATCTTTTAGCGTAGGACAAAGATATTTCAAAAGACATTATCCTAATGTACTCATCACAGCAGTTAAAACAATAATCACATTTTGTAAAGTAAAGTTTCACACCTTTTATTCTTTAATGTCAATTTTTTTTATTGATTGCTAAGATGTAGGTGTTTTTTTACAAAGTGTGGTACTATTGAAAAGAAGAGAAATTAGGAACCATACCATTTTCTGGCAGTACCTATAAAATTTGAATACGATTCACAATCATGAGCTTAATATAAGCCTACAATGCACAGCTGGTAAAAATAGTAAGTAATATTTACAATCAATACGACTTCACTTGAAAAAAATCTTGTTTTACAACTTGCTTGTTTTCCCTATCGTAGGAATATAACTTGTCCGATGTATTGTTTTCAAAACTTACTTTGACTTTAGGACACCTACATGAGGACACCTAATAAGATGTCTTAAAGTTTTAAGACACTCAATTTACATAAAACATTTGCGTGTATTTCTTAACCCACAAGACATATGTATGAAATAAATTAAAAAGGAACTGGTTGTTTTAAACATAATAAATATAAACATACTGTATAAATGGTAAATAAATATGTTTTATGATCGAATCTTAAAAAAAAACCTTCAGATGTATGGAAAATGCTAGTTTTGTTCAAATTTTGTTTGGCGAATATATGTACCACATGGCGCTGACACTGGCTCGTCTAGTATTATACGTTTAGTGGACTTATGTACAACTTAAATCATACACTACTAATCAAACCAGTGATACATTACCTTGCATTACTTCCAAATCATTTTGAAAGAAATAAGTCGTTGTCCAGATCTCTTGACATGTTTTTAATGTGAGAATTTAACCCATTGACAGTACATGTTTTTTTTGTTTTTTTTTTTTGCTGAAATCCATTCCTTCTTAAACCATGAACATGAATTGCTCGAGAAATACAGGCAAATATGTATGTATCTTACGATGTAGCTCAAGACACTTTCGAGAACATCACTCATGTACTAAACAGTGGACTTTTAACATAAATCCCTGCAAATAATTTATGATAATTATTGAACAAATAGTGTTTCGATGTATTTATGTTACAATATCAAAATAAAAAGCCTGATTTTATCCGGAACTCCTGATGATACCCCAGCTTTTGTAGGGTTCACACTGCTGGTGCTTTAGTTTATGGCATTCTTGTTCATTTCTGTTTATTTGTATTGTCTTTGTACTGCTGTCTAAAATCGTGATTGTATACGAGTTGCCGTTTTTTTTTTTTATTATTTTTTTGTCGTTTTTTTTTTGTTTGTTTGTTTGTTTTTGTTTTTGTTTTTTGTTTTTTTTTATATTGTTTTCGCTTTTGTTTTTTTATTATTTTGGAACATCTTTCCTCATTTTGTGTTTCGGTATTCGTTTGCTTATGTATTTATATAGACAATTTTTCCTATTTTAGACTTATCTTATTTAACAACTCAATAAGCCAGAGTACAAAAAATACCGCAGAGAACATATTTATTCGTCTTTGAATTGATATTGATTGTTACTTTTGTAAAATAAAACCCAAAAATGAAATACGATTCAGCTGAGGTTTGAATTCGAATTTAGACTGGGTAATATGATCAGTACAGATATTAAAATCTGGTAAAACCAATAATAACTAAACAAAATTAATGATTAAAATCTATTTTAATAGAAAAGACAATAAAAAATATGGATCGAAACAGAACATACAATGTGAAGAATTTGTGAAAGAAGTTACAGGGTAAAGGCGATATGATATAAATGTAAAGTTCGTCTAGACACAGTATGGTCTGGAAGAGCAGCCATTCTTCAAGATAAATTAAAGCAGTCGCTTCAATAAAAAACCATTGGTGAAATCAGATGCACCGGAAAGGTAAGCATCTCCTGCTTCTTAGTAGACACCAGCTGTGTTGAACATGTCAATTCCGGTATTAAAGTCAATTCTGGTAGAGGAAAAACAAACTTTAGTGGCAAAGAGAAAGATCTGTTTTCATCTGGGAAACGGATATCCCATTGCATTCCACAAGATCGTGATGTCGACCGTAAAACTTCCGTAGTGATGACCCCAAGTTATGGTTAGGCATGATTTACAATCTTTTCCAGATTTAATAGTTATAGTCAGCATTTTTCCAAAATAATCGCCAAGTACTGCTGTGGGGTTCTGTGGTCAGATATTCAAATCCAGAAATCAACAACACTAACAGTACCAAGAGATAAGAAATGAATTTTTGTCGTGAAGTTCATTTTCGGCATGTTATATGAAATAAAAACTTAATAAAACAGTCGGGTGGATCCGGTTGCCAAGCAAATGTCATAAAATGGCAAGAAGTTTGTATGTTATTTTTTCTCTCTTACATTATACTAATTTAGTATTGGGTTTATATAATTATTCACCTGTCCTCTGATATTTCTTTTATAGCTTATAAGGAAAAGTAAATTTATATTCTTTTATGTGGGAGACTAACAAGGCACGTCAAATCCTGATTCTAAAGTATGTGGAGGGAAACCGTCAGCCTAAAACGAACAATACAAGGGCAATGGTAACATCGGAAAAACAAAGAGTAGGGAAAAGAAAAGAAAAAAATGAACATACACATATCAACAAAGATGCACTAATAAACAAAGAGGGGCAACAAACAACTGTAAAACATTGCTATCCATCTTACAACACGTGTTACCGATATATGCAGAAAAAAAAATGCATTATCAAAAAAAGATAAATCTCTCAAAAACATTTAACAAGTAAATGTTAAACTGTACCATTTTAGATGTTTACTTTTTTAAAAATAACTGTATAATATCATGAATATGACGGCTAATGGTTTTTGAATTTATCCGAATAATCGCGTATATCACAAAACTATTTTCATTTTCATTCATTCATTTCATTAATGTTCCATAATATGGTGTTCAATGATATACAAATATTGAGGATAAACATTAACAAAAAATACATACATACATAAAAACGAACACACCCCTTGAAGAATTATTCCTTGATTCAAGAAAACTAGATCTAATAAAGCCGACATGATTGTTTTCATTATCTACCCATCCTAGCATGAACGAAAATCTGACTATTTCACAGCACTGGCATTATTGATTGGAGATCACATGAACTTATAAATATAGTCCTGTTAAACAAAAAAGGCTCTTGATTGACAAGTTGTTAGTTTCTGACTATCTCAGTAGATTAGTGAATGTAAATATCACGAAGGATAAACAATTGATATACAATGTCATTCTCTGCAACCAAAAATACCTTAATTAGTCAAAATCATTTCGTATGATACTTTTGTTTCCAATAATAATTTATTAGACTTCGTGAAGTCTCAAGTTCATGACAGCATGCAAACAAAGACTTAATTTATCAATATGATAAATATAGTTCAATTGTTTATTCATACAAAGTGATATGAAAGCTTGAAAATTCTTAAATGGTAATCATCAGGAAGACGGCACCCTATCAGTCTTATGTTTCAGATATTCACCAACTCAGTTTTCAGACTTGTCAGACCTAATCAATGAAGCTTACACAGGTTGGTCTAGTAGTATGCGTGTAGGGGACTTATACGGAACCTTTAATCCTATACTCTTAGGCAAATCTGTGTTACCTTGCCAATGTATAGGATATACATTGTATAATGGTATTCTTCCAAACCACTAAGAACAAAATAAGTCGTTTTCAAGATGTCTTGATTGTTTTTAATTTGAGAATAATACCAATTTAAAGAAAAGATTAGATAATAAAATGATAAATTCAGATTTATGGTGTGTACATGTTTTTTTTTTTTTTTTTGGTTTAAATCCATTCCTTCTTAATCTATAAACACAAATTGCTTGAGAAATACAAGCAAATATGCATGACGACAAATCTCGAGATACTTTCAAGAACATCAGTCTTTGACAATACGTTGACTTTTTGTAAATCAAATGGAACAATTTATGGTAATTATTTGAACAATAAATGTTTCGATGTATTTATACTACAATATCAAAATAAAAGACATTTTTTCCTATTTTAGACTTAACCTATTTATCAACCCAATACACAAGACAACTTATTTATTTGTCTTTGTATTGGTATGGATTGTTACTTTTGTAAAATAAAATCAAAAATAGAATACAATTCATCTGAGTATTTCAGTTTAAACTGGAGTGGACAATATGATAAATATAGATATTTATATCACCACAAATCAATAATATCTAAACAATATTAATGAATAAAATCTATTTTAGTAGAAAATCTTATGCAAAATATAGATCAAAATAGAACATACGATGTGAAGTATTTGTGACTTAATTGTGATTAATAAGTAATGATGGTAAAGGCAATATGATATAAAAGTAAAGTTTATACAGACAAAGTATGGTCTAAAAAAGCAGTCGTTATTTAAAAAATTTATTCAAAAGAAGTCATTGTAGTAGCTTCAAAAACTGGCTGTAAATTATTCTTAAAGCATTCATAATTTAAATCTATTCCAAGCTGAATAGTAAAAGGCAGGATTTTTTCCAAAATAATAATCAAGAACTGCTCTGACCTACGGAGGTCAAATATTCTAATCCAGAAATCACCAACAATAACAGTACCAAGAGATAAGAAATGTATTTTTGACAAAGAAATTATTTTGAACATTTTATACCAAAGAAAAACATGTAAAGGTCAGGTGGATCGGCTGCCAAAATATCACAATCTTGTCAAGCTTATACCAAATATAATTGGTTATCAATTACTTACATACAAAACATTCAGCACGTAAGTTTGTATTTACGTACAGTAAATCTTTTTTTATTCATTTACAACAACTATTTGATTTAATTAAAAGTTTACCTTGATATGGAAAATATAACAATTTTTTAAGGTTAGGTAATTGTAGAGTCAGATGGCATTTCCTACTACAAATTATTAAAATATCTTAACTGAACTGTTACTTTGACCTGATTTTAGTTTTTCAAGTATTACGGGAATATCCGTGCTTTCTTTACACCACGAGAACTCGTATAGAAGCGTACACGCCATAGCAACAGGCTAGCAATTTTGTTTATTTGAAAAACAGTAATTGAAAGTAAATATCATAAAATGTCAAGAAACTTAAATTTTATTATTTTTTCTGGCTTACATTATAGTATTTTTGTATTGGGTTTAAAATCAATAGTCTTTTTACCTCTAATATTTCTTATATAGCTTATGAGGATATCTTAATTTATATTCTGTTATACGGGAGATTAGCGAAGACACGCCAGATCCTTATTCCAAGTTTATTTTATTACCAAGCAACTGTGTTTATATAAAACAACAAGAACGACTAAGCTTTGCTTAAATAATACTTTTTCACGACAAAATAATAAAAGGTACTACAGACGACCGTATCCACAAGTTCAGATGAAAAAACAACATTTTGAATACCAAATTCAGAACTTTGATCGAGTTGAAAGTGTCTGACTATATACTATAGTAATCGAGACAGACTAAGGGGGTTTGGGTACCAATAAACTGGCTTAACCCTACCACTGGCTTTTGCTAGTGCCGGTACCAAGTCTAGTTATCCCCCGAGTTCTTATCGATGTTTACGCTTGTCTTTTGTCTTGTGTTCCTATGTAGTTCCATGAAAGATTTTAGCATGTAATTGTAATTTTCAGCAATTGTGAATGTTTCCTGTTCTCTTTTTCTTTCATATATTATCTAAAGGAGATCTGTTACAACCACTTTTGTAATCACAAACATTTTGTAATCCCTTGATTTCAAATGTGGTTGTTTGGTTACAAAGGTGATTTGAATTATAAGAATGGTTGTAACATATCCAAATGGAATGCCAATATTAGCACATAACGGACATTCCAATTAAAAAATCTAAGTAGTCCTTAGTTTTATCAATAATAGACATTTTAATGGTGAAGGAATTGTAGTACCTGTATAATCATCATAGTTGATTATGCATATCTTGTATAAAATATACTATATGTATGTGTATCATTTATCAATGTACAGGTATAGATATAAAAGTACGTTTTTTTTTTACTTAAGGGGGAGTGCAAATCTATTTTTACCTTATTTTGAACATTCATATTATTACTTTATCTTCATTTCTATCCATCTGACAGCACATGTTACTGGTATTGAGGAAAAAACTATATGCTGTCAGAAAAGATACTATCGCTCAAAAAACATTTATGGCTATTGTAGCATGTACTTATAATTTTCGGCTATTGCATATATTTCTTACTATCCCTTTTTTTATTTCAATTATTTAAAAAAACAACATTGCCCAAACAGTAATACAAACTTTGTCATTTTCTAGATTATTTACTTTTTGCAATTACTTAAAAATATGACGGCTAATGGTTTTTAAAACATTAGCCGAAGACTAATCGCGTATATCGGAAAACTAATTTCATGCAATGTTCCATTTTAAGGTGTTCATTGATCAACAAATATCAAATATAAATATTTAAAAAAAGTAAACAGATAAATACATAAAAACTAACTACAAAAATTAATACAAACCTTGAAAAATAATTCTCTGATTAAAAAACTTGATCAAATAAAGTCAATATGATTTTTTTTCATTATCCACCCATCCTAGATTGAACGAAACAATCCTGACTATTTCACAACACTGGTATTATTGACTGAAGATCACTTAAACTTTTATATATAGTCCTGTTGAAAAAAGTCTCTTGATTGACAAGTTGTTAGTTTCTGACTATTTCAATAGATTAGTGAATGAAATATCACGCAGGATAAATAATTGATATACAATGTCATTCACTAGAACCAAAAATACCTTAATTAGTCAAATATCATTCCGTATTATACATTGTATTTCTAATAATATTTTTATCAAACTTAATGAAGTATCATTTTCATGACAATACGCACGCAAAGGCTAAATTTGTCTATACTTATATCCGGTACAATTGTAGATTCATTCATAGCGATATAAAAATTTCAAAAGTCTTTAATGGTAACACAAAGAAAAACAACGCCCTCATATATTCATTTGGTATTCACCAGCTAAGCAGTGAGACTTGACTGACATGAAAAATTTCCCTTGCATTTTAATGAAATTTGTTGTTTTTATCAAAATTCTAACTTCTCAAAAATACAGAGCATACTGTTTAACGGTATTTAAATAAACAAATGGAAAGCTCTGTTTTTCCCGGATTTCAGAATCTTAAATATTACTTGTTTATCTATCTTACAACAAATGTTCACTGATAACTATACGAGGAACAATTTGTTGTCAGAAAAGACATAAACATAAAACACGAACATGATAAATATATAATAAGAAGATGAGATGATAAGAATTTACAGATGTAAATCGTTGACTAGAATCGTAGAAGGGACAAGAGAGAAAAATACTCCTGAACAAAGATGAAGAACAAAATTGAAAGCGTTGTTCCATTTGCTTAATCTTACCATGTATCTATAGGGATTTGTCCCATGAATATTTACTGCATATTCATTCATTTGTTCGTTCCTAATTTAAATTACTTTTACAAAAACAACGTCGACTAAAATCGTAGAAGGGACAAAGATGGAAACATTAGTCTCACAAACAACGGATCCCTTGTTCATATTAAAAATGTTTTTGCTAAATTGTTTGTAACTGATATATGGTAAAATCAAACTTAATACAAAAGGACTTGATTTACTGATACACAAATATTGATAATAAATAGTATAATAAAGACTTACTAGAGTGATTAGTAGTTACTAAAATAATTGTTATGAAAAGTATCTACAATTGGCGAAAGATATAGAGGATAATACCTTACATATGTTAGCACTCTTTTTTTAGCCAAACAAAGAAAGAAGAAGTAGAAGTAGAAACTAAACACAGTTATATTCATATTTTTAAAGTATTAAATTGTTTGAGGGTTAGAAAAGTAACACGTACCATGGATTTTTAATTGTTTATGTCTTAGGGATAGAAAATGGCATTAACCAATCTGCTATCAAACAGATCTTTCAAAAACTTATTTTCCTCACTTATAGTGTGACGGGTGCTGTTAACAGAGCAGGACATGCTTACCCTTCCGGAGCACCTGATGTCACTCTCAGTTTCACTGGAGTTCACACTGTGAGTGCCTTTGTTCTAATTGTTGTGGTTTCTGGTTCTGTGCTTTGTGTCTGTCTGGCGTCATTGTTTTTGTGTCTAACGTCACTGTTTTCTGTGTTCTCGTTTTTGCCCTGTCTTTGGACTTCGATTTTTGTGAATATCACCCCTTTGTTCTTGCGGTATTCTACTGCTACCGTTGTTTTGTAATCAGATGCCATGTTCACTGTTTTTAAGTAGAAATTGAATTTCTCATCCTTTGATAACTTTTCTGCTAAAGCCCTGGGGAAAACAACACCTTACAGGGTAACAATTATTGATGTCCACCTCCTTATCGTATATTGTAGGTTGTAATTTTTTTTAACAAAATTTACAGTAAGTTTGGTATTTAGTTATTAAACACGAAGCAAGACCAAATTTTAAAGTTTGCAAAGATCAAAGAAATAAAATTTTCTTTGTAAATGTGATTTTATTGTAGCAAAATCGGGTACTTTACGTTTTTCTTATACCAATCTACGATTTCATCATAACATTCCGTTCGGTTCTCTTTTAAGTTTCCCTGCTTAAAGCATCTATTCCAATACCATTCGCCTTTAACGGTAATTGATATATGGAAATTGTGTTTGTTCCGCGCTGCAACGGATCTATACACTGAATCTAAATTAGCTCTCCCTTACAAGATGTGACGACATGGGTCCGTATCAATTCATCTGATAGAATTTTCTTTCAAGTTCCGAGACAAATGAGTAATGCACTAATGAGCCGGACTTATTACCAATGTTATGTTTCCTTGGGTAATTGTTTCTCAGCAGTCTTGAAACATGATCGTTAAATTCAGCATTAAACGAAAATGTCACTAGGTAAGCGGATTTGAGTGATGTAAAATACATCGTCTGAATTGCAGATGCATGTGTAATATTCAGGTTAATTCATTTACTGTTTGTGACATGGTAAATGTAGTAGGAGGGTATTAGTTTTCTAGGGATTGAATGATTAAAAAGGGGATTACATTTAATACTACTTTCATAAGTATTTCAGATTAATCATGGTACCTGTCAAGGGCTTGTCCTTTTATTATCAAAATCCAATACAAAGTGTATTTCCTGAAGCTCCGACAAAGCGGTCGGATGGACATTGAGGGACCCTTTACATAGTTATTTCCACATCGCGATGCACAAGGGTATGACTATGAAATTCTTCAGGCCTCACCATTCTCATTTTAATCTCAGGTGAAAGTAATTCAGATGTCAGATGAAAATAATTCCTATTTGTGATCGTTATATTTTATCATACTGTTTCATTATACATCAAACATAACTACTTATTATATTTTCTATATTTGGAAATAATTGTTTAACACAGACAATATGGCTACTAATAGCCTATTCTTCTGCTTCGATAAGTAGTGTGATATAATTACAAAAACGGCATTGGTTAGTAGAACTTCTGTCTTGTATATAATTTTTGGACCAAAGTTTCACATGAAGAGGGTTATTATTTTTCTCTAAAAAAGATAAATATCATGAACAAATAAAGGGATATGGAGTAAATGTACATGGGACAAAATCCATATAAATTCATGATAAGATTAAGCAAATGGAACAACGCTTTCATTGTTGTTCTTCATCTTGAAGTCGCCACGAGGCCTTCAACAAGGGGCAAACAGTTATGTTTTACATTGCACTGAAATAAATCAATATATTTCCAATATATATCAGGAATTTTGTTAAACAAATGATGTTCAAAAAATTTGAATATAGCTTAAAGTTTAACCAAAACTTACCTTGGTTAACGTTGAAGGATGAACAGAATTCTAAGGTACATATGAAGTACACCTGGAGGGATCAGATGAGATGCATGTTTCGCATATGTAAATTATCGACCTTGAAAGTAAGTCTTTTGGAGTGAGCAAATGAACACATATAAAACCTAAAAATCTAAGGTTGGAATGGCACGGCATCTGATTCCTCAAGTGGCAGTATGACTCCTTAGAATATCTGTTCAACCTTCAACTTTAATCAAGGTAACTTTAATTCTAAGTGGTCGCACCACATGCGGTTCAGATAAGTCTTTAAAGCAAGTGTCACTACAAAAAAAAACATTGGAAGAATACAACAATTGAAAACAAAAACAATTAAGTACTGAAAACAAAAATACACCTCTGGTTGGACGAACGTCCGATCATGTAAGATTAAACAGCACAACTGAGAAGTAACACGTGCGCAGCAAGCATTTTATTTGAACAGACGACTTTGAAATAAATAATAACTTTGCAATAGATAAAAACTTTGATAGTCAGACCTGATCTAAAATCTGTCTTTATTCCAAGCAAAATATTCCTTCAAGTAAAATGGTTGTAGCCTTATACAGGACTCAGTCAAAATACAACGGAAAACGAATACCGAATAAAAAATGATGAAGGGAGGAATTCCAAAATAAAAACATCAAAAGTAACGGCAATTCACATCCAACACGAATTAAGGCATCATGACATAGACAAAACAAAATGAACAAAAATAAACAAGAACGCCACAAAACTAAAGCACTAGCCGTGTGAAGCCCTACAAAAACTGATGTATTATTAGGTGTTCCCGCAGGGTAAGCATGATCTGCTCCTCGCTTGGCACCCTTCACCCTTCTTGTGAAAAGTCCTGTTTTATCATAGTCGGTGTTTATCAGTCCGATATTAAACTCTGGATCAGAAGTTTAGATTCCATCATTGAAAAAGATACGAGAAGCATGGCGATATTCTAGTGTCATGATTTTTTTTTAGAATACAACTTCGAAAAATAACCAGCAAAATTTATAGTAAAAAAACACTTAGAACAATCGCTATCCCTTCATTCTGTTATATTCTTGAATAAGTAGCAGCACATATTATATACCTTCCTATATCTCAAGGTACCAATCGGAGTTTTTTTTTTAAATTCGAAGAAACTTATCATATTTATTTTAACATCATATTATATCAAAGTATGATAAAAACTTTTATTGACAAAGGTAGTATTAATCTTCTTTTTGATACCTAATGATACTTAAATATCAATGTCGAAGGCTTTTTTTAATTATGATCAGGTTGGGGAAGTGAAAATACGCTTTCTATCTCATACACTTTGATATAATTGTATGCCAAGTATCGTGTTGTGAAGGAAATTAATCACTATATCCTTATCGATTCCTTCTTATATGGATCATTAAAAAACACATGGGGATTATAGTAAGGCTTTGTTTGTAATAATGTTTTAGAACTTCAGAAATGAATTAAAATGGTTACAGGAACGAACGCATCATTTACGATGTAGCGGCATGAATCAGAACTATAATAATGTTATATTTTATCAGATTTAATCAGAATATTAAGAGATACTAGTAGGTAATGTCAAATTTGAGAAAAAATCCATTGTCATTTACACAGATCTGGGTTAGGTGAACAGGAAAATTACTTTATAACACAAAAGCAGAAATATGAACTCGGTGACAAGCTTTATACCTTAATGGATGTACAACTAAGTTAAAAATACCTTGTTGCAACGCTAAAACAATCGCAAACGCTAAATTTTGTTATATTGTATGCACATTTAAAGGAGTAACCTCTCAACAGCGGCATTAGAATTAATTAAAGTAGAAACCCATGATCCAAAAAAGTCTGATAGATGTTCAAATCTAAACATATATCTAAAATTAATTACCAAGGACATGCAATGAAGCCTCAGCAGTTTGTGTTTGACATTTTGATAAAAGTAAATTTCTAAAAAGAAATCACAAAGTAAAATTTTCGTGTCGGATAATTCTAACTGTTCGACTGGTGAATGCCCTCGGGTACCTCTCGTCCATCAGACGGTGGTATCAGACCGAAGATTAAGAATAAAAAAAATACCCCAATTGTATAATTGATTTCATTATCCTGTACACGTGTTTCAGGGTAGGAAAAACCTCTAATATTATCTAAAAGTTACTAGCGGGTTTTTTCCTGACACTATTCTAATGATACGGTGATGCTACAACTAAATCAACAAACCTTCACTTTTCTTATACGAAGACTTCTATTTATATCGCAATAAAGTAAAAATGATGACAGGAAACACTACCAATGACCCAAAATTACAATCACAAGCCACAATCCAACAGCGAACTGCACAGGAAAAACAATAAAATCAGAAAAGACGAACATAGACAACGATAGGAAATCGGGATAACCGGGCTTGGTACGGGCACAAGCAATAGCTAGTGGTAGGGTTAAACCAGTGTTTCGATATGTTTAAGAAATAATTCATGGGCGTCGGTGGTTTGTTGGAGATTTACATATGGGTGGCCATTATTTTCGTTAATATTCTTCCCAGAGCGTAGCGTAGCGCAGTGGAACGAGGGGTAAAAAACAAAAATAATGGACCCCCATATGTAAATCGAGTACAAACCACCGGCGAACATGAATTTTTTAGATTCTAATATGACATTTTATGTCTGGACGGACCTATAGTGTACACGGTAATGACAGCCATTACATAAGATTTTCTGACGTTTTAGTGCACAAAACATACGTCGTCTGTTTTAGCATAAAGACTGTTGTTACGTCGCTCATAATGTTATTGGAGACTTTCATATGGCTAGTTGTCATGATTTCCATTGTTCTCATATACAAATTAGTAATTTAAAATACATCAGATACCAGTATAGCAAAGTCCTCTTGATGTACTTTCAATCTCTTGGAAACAACCCAATATGATGTTATGTAGGACGTATAGTCCAAAAAAATCTGGGTATGAACGAACGGTTTATTTCAGAGGTAATACATATTCAAATGGGGTTGTGGTAGTAATACTGTTTCCTAGTGAATCAATATAGGTTTTGGCGAGTTAAGCTAAGGGATAAACAAAGTACTGAAAATAGATTCGACCCTCTATACCAGAGTTGCACAAAGGACAATCTGGCTCAACCTCGTACTGTTTGAACTTGTCTCGATTAGTTTGTGACAAGAATAACCGTAAGAGCATCTTAAATTTGACTGACTCTTTTGATCCCCTGATTAAACAGTTTATCTGTATCAAGATATTTTATTTTATTCGGGCATATTCTTTAACTTGAGCTTGACTCAAATTTCCAATATAACTTTTTACTGGTTTTTATGGATAAAATTCCCAGGAGTGGTCCTTTAAAATTAAAGACCAGGATTTTTATTGAATAGGATTTTATTGCAAGCCGACGCTACGCTAACAGTTGTTCTGATAAGTCGAGATCTCTTACAGTATTTCGAAATGTAATCAAGATTTTTTTATGAATTTCTGCTTGCATTTGTATTTTTTTCTAGAGGGAGGTGGTGAAACCTTTAACGTAATTTCTTTTAGTATTCTTACAAAAAACATCGTTTCAAGTCTTACGAACAGTTTCTTGTCGATTAATCAGAGCTAGGGGACAAAATATGTTGGAATGACATGCTTGGACACAACACTTTAAACCATCCAGACTATGAAGTCATAGTCCTCAAAATTGACATACGCTCTTGAATAGCATTTGGAACTTGAATATCTGGTAATACCAAGATCACTTGCCTTTCAGACAATGCCAAGTTTTATCATTCAGTCTAAAATTAGTACTTCCAGTAATCCTTGTGGAAAAGATAGCAGAATTCAATTTAACCCTCTCATCAAGATTTTCCTGTATATCGATTTTGATAGTGAGGGACAGACTTCATCTTCAACATTATAATATTCAGAATACAGCAGCCTATGTCATTATTATTCATTAAGGTAGTATGAGCGTCAGATTACAGAAGCATTCGATGTCCTTTGTTTTTTTCCACTCAAACAGGGTTAAACTTTTTTTGCACAAGGATCATATTTTCTGGGTCATATGTCACTTTAACATGCATAAAATAGACAATATGAAAACTATTATCAACCTCCAGTTATATTCTTAAATATTTCAAGGCATGTAAACAACTAATGGAAAATGAAGGAAAACTCTAGAGAACCGTTTCCCGCCAAAATTTTGACATCTAATATATCAAATAATTCTTACATGGATTTTAAAATTTTTTGCTCAAGTTGTTCATTTAGCAAAATTCTTCAAAACAAAAGGTCAGAATTTCATTTCTAATTACAAAATTTCGGACACCCATTATCCCTTAAATCTTATTTCGGAGTTTTGAACAATGTATATGCTGCGGACAAACACCTTAACTTTCCAGGAATAGGGTGTGTAAGTCTCGTTTAATTTTGGAACTTCCGGGCACATAATTTGTACCCGGAAATTACATTTTTAACAACAACATATGACGTTTCAAGCACAAAATAAGACGTCATTATGCTGCAACGTCATATTTTGGCGGGAAACGTTTTCGAATTGCAATTTTATCGTGATTTCTCGGTGTCACATGACGAGACTTACAGACCCTATGGACGAACGAGGGCACCATTCAACTTGACTTTTGACACAAGTTCTTTATAACATGCATTCATTATCGACCAGTTGTACCTGCATTGAATGATCGTAAACGTACATTGTAACCTTTGCCGAACTTGTCGAAGGTTTTTTATGCTTCCAAAATGCAAACTATGTTTTTCATATCTGTAGATTCAAGTTGTTTTGCGGCTCTCTAATAATTTGATTATAAAATTAAGATCGATTTTTTGCAAGAACTTTATTTACGATACTGGAGACTTTTATTTTTCTATATGACAAAAGCCCTTTTTTACTGTATGACCACAGACCTCACACGATCTACCTTAGATTACTCTTGAAATACACATTGTTATATAAATCGTGCTATCAACAGCCTTTCCATTTTAAAGCTTTAACAAAACCAACACATATGTTTATTATACTATAGAGAAACGGGATAGAGAAAGGGGAGGTTTGAATACCAATAAACCGTTTTAACCTTACCGCTAGATTTTGCTTAATGTTGTTGACATAACATCGTAGGGTTTTATCTCAATCTTTATGTCGACACTGTATTATTTAAGCCTTACTCAATAGTGGCGATTTTTCTTTTTGAGTTAACCTCGATACCATTCGATATTTCATTTTTCAAAAGTCAAGGTATTGCAAAGTGCAATAATATATCACAGATATAATTTATTCCTCGATATACTATGATATATTTTTGCAGGAAAATATCTTTTTAACGGTATTTTGCGAGTTGTTTGTTGTTGGTACCTTATCCATGGGACTTGGTCAAAAACTTACCAAGAAAACTACAGATATATCTGTCGTTCAAAAAAGTAACTACTTCCTAGAACCAAGGTACTGTGTAATACTCTGATTTGTGCTCTAAATTGCTGCCTACAATTAATTGATTATGAGACAAAATGCTAAGAATTTCAAATCCAAATCAAGTAAGTACTTTTCAAGTCTGATTAATGAATCTGACATCAGAGATATAGTCCCGAAGTAATTTTACAATGATAAACTTTTGAAATCAAATAGTATGAAAATCATAAGTATAATTCTTTTGAAAGTGGCTTGAATTCAGTGCTGTAACTAAATATTTCAAAATAAAATTTAGTTCACCAATCAAAGTGAAAAAATCATTCTTACCTTCAATATTTTAAGTCTAAAATTCACTTTATCCTGATGTGTGCATTCTTATATTATTTTATGTTCAAAAGTATCTGGAATCCTATAACAATGTCTATTTCATTTGATATCGACAGACAGAATATATCATCAAACAACGGTTTTAATATATTATTGATATTTTTACAATAAAATTAATTGACATGTTTTTATATTTCATAGACGAGAAAATCGAAATGGATTTGTTGAAGTTCTAACTATTTGTATCAGTGTCAGTTGAAGACAAATATTTTATGTAGGTCAACATGGTGAACCGAATAAAATGTATAAAAAGATACTAATAACAGATATATAAAAAGGCCAAATTTAAGGATTTAACCCCTAATTGAGATTAAATAATAAAATGATTTGTATATTACCTTCATTTTTGGATCTAAAGGAGACGTGCGGGAGCGTAACCCACCCTGTTTCTTGACAGTTTTTAAATTTCGTGCGGCATTTAGACAAAATTTAAAAAATGCAAAAATTTGCCTATGACACCCTTTTTCTGGAACATAATTTTTCGAAGGCTTGCTGTGCCAATAATGACCTTTGACCTGAACAGGTGCCAAAATGCAGATTGCTAAATGTAGCTGTTGAATGACAATGTATGTTCAAATAGATTCCAAAAGTACATATAACTTGGGCATAAGCAATTGAACATCGGTCACACCAATCCCGTGGATAATCGTATACAGAACATTATCAGATTGTGTTACGAGAATCATCAGAAAGTATACTGCAGAAAAAAATGGAGATTGAAAGATATGTTGGAAAATATGGGACTTTCCAGATTTTTATTGTCTAGAGACGGAAAACACTCCCAGAAGAGGAGGTAAAATCTTAATAGACTGCATTCCTGTAAGATTTACGCATTCGCTCAACATGGGGTTTCCCTCCACACGTGCACCTTTAATATATAAAAATCTGTTTTAAATTATATATATTGTTATGCATACTTAAATTTTAACATTAACGCACCCTCCATTTTTTGGACTACTGTAAGTTTTTTAATTGCATAGTAAGGTTAAGGGACATCATTGCAAAGTGCTAATGTATAAAAAAGTTAAATTTCTTGGTATCTAACTTATCCTTGCAACCTTATTTAACAAATTAAAGACAACAGCAAAAACGTAAAAAAAGAGTACATTAAATAAACAAAGAAAAATAAATAATTAAATAAATAAATAGCTTGACTTACTGTTGTACGATCACCCGACATCACCCAGTAACACAGAAATCAGTTTGAAATATTGGATTCACTGATTGCTTTTAATCTTCAAAGTAACATATGACTAGTTGCATGGTAATGAACCAAAGCTGTTATGGACGAGATAATTTTATAATGAATGGCTTTTGCAGTATATTCAGTGCTAATATGCTTTTCTTAATGAAGATATGCTTCATGTCGATTTATTTGTATTTTGATTTTTTATGAAAGTCGCATTAATTTAGAATTATTGAGTTTATGCAGATGTATTTTTTCATCTGCAGTTGACGAAATGATTTTCCAGTTACAGTTGTCATCCATTCATCACTGAAGACCAAGCTCCTAAATAATGCAAGAAACTCCTTAAGTCACAATTGATTTTCGAGATGCTAAAGTAAATATTATTGTTTACAAGTCATGCCTTATTTGTGAATAATCAAAACATCAAACTTGCAGAAATTTTGAATTGTGCAAAAGATATAATTGATGTATCATTAGTATATAAGGACTTCAGAAGACCAACAAAATGAGACGACAAAATATGCAGAAAACTAAAATTGCGTGAAATGTCTTATTCAATCTTCAATATCAGACAATCACAACATGTTCCAAAACTGATTTCTGAATCACCATCAACTTCTAAATTAGAAGTTAGTTTATCTGCCATGACGAATGTCTTCAGACCCATATAAATATATTTTTCAAGGCCGATATATTCAGATTTACATGCTCGTCCTGACGAAAATACATGTTTGTCGCTGTCTTTAGTCTGATTGAGGAGTTTCAGTGAAAATTGGAAAAAGTATGGACCAAGTTAAGACAACGACGTCGTACAATGAAAACTCATTAAAGTATTTCGGGAATAAAAATAAAACGATAAACTTTTCCCCATCCTTTTTGAATGAAGTGTGAATTTTTATTATAAAAAGCAAAAGCAACAGACATTGTATTTCTTGCAGCTACTTTGTCAAATAGTGTAAGGTCTTCAATATTTTTGAAGAAAACAAATATTTTGAATAAAAAAATATAGATATTTTACGAAAGAATATGGAGTAAATGAACACGAGACCATAACACATAAATGACATATGTTAGCTCCAACTGCAAATAATTTTAATGAGCTGTATGGCCATTTCGGAAATTAATTCTTCATCAGCAGCACTGGAACCCAAACATAGGAAATCCATATGTTAAAAAATGCATAAAACCAAATGAAATCCGAATAATAATCTATATCAAATATTGTTAAGGACAAAACTTCGATGGAAGGATTTAGAATTTACATATTAAATTAAGATAAAAGTTATAAACAAAGTGTACACATGAGATATAATCTCATGTACAAATACACCATAAAGAGTATACATATCTTAATAATATGTGTTTTTGAAATTTGAAAAAACAAAAATATTTTACTTGTATTTTCTAATTTTGATTTTACTGAAAATCAATCATTTCAATCAATTCATTATGACAACATTTTTTGAGTGAATTCAAATATTTATCGGTTGTGCAAGATGTGAAGATTTACTGAAATATCTCATACTGATCCTTCGTTAATATGAAAACTATAAAATGGAAAAACCATTAAGGATTCGAAAATTGCAATATTACAGTTACAATAGAAGACAAAGTACAAATAAGCGTAATATTCCCATATTTATGTCACCCCCACCTATAGTCACCCCAGAAGTATAGCTGGGGTGACATGTTGTTACAGCTGTATTCAACGTTTCTTCTGGTTATTGTTATTATGTCGCCCCAAAAGAAGTCGGGACAACATATTGTTTTTCTTCAGTTCTATCTTTTCTATTATTCCAGCAAAAGTTTAATTTGTCCAGTCAATTACTCAGTGATGCATGATCAGAAATTCATGATACTTGACACAAAGTTAGATCACTATTTGAAGATATGCGTTTAAATTTTTTCAGAATGGCCACCATTTCCAAGATGACCGCCGAAATACGTTAAATTATGAACTTTGTCGGATCTAAACGAATATTAATTTCAAGGAAGATTTTGACACTGCGAACAGGATGGAATAATCGAATTGGCTGTCAGAGGTGGCATCAGCTATTGCTTGCAATTGCAAATCTATTTAATATTTTTTTCTTCTTCCAATAATTTTTGTCCGAACGATTGTTATAAATGGTTGGACAATCTGATTTCAGAATTTGCACACAGTTAGATAACCACTGAAATTATATGCTGTGCATTTAAAATTTTCAACTGGCAAGATGGCCTCCATTTTACGTTAAAATTTCAACTACAAAAATTGATTTCTAGGCAGATCTCTTTTGGTTTTTGCATGATGGGATATCAATAATTTTGATAAATATACCATTGATTTGATGCCCTAAAACGTTTTTAAAGAAATTAAATTATGTACATTTGTAAGACACCTGTGAAAGACGTTTTTCCTGTTCACTACCCACTTTTTGCGCTTTTTGGTTGATTATTTATTGCAGCAACGAGAACTTCTGTCCTGTGTTAGAGTATGGAACTCTTGTTTTTTACTGGAGCATTAAATGTAAACAGTTGTGTTCTTTTTTGAAATTATATATGTGGGATTGTTGTGTATCCTTTTTTATCATATAGCTGTTGTGTACTGGCATTGCCGATTTGTTGTTATCAAAATTAAGTATATTTTAAGGATCATATTTTTAATTAAGTTTCTATATTTAGGTCTTATAATAGTCAGACAATGTAAAAAAAATAGTTCTAGTTTTACATTGTGTTATTTCAGTTTTAGATTCAAGCTTTTTGGCCACAACAGAGTAATATTAACTCCGAGCTATGGCTAATTTAAAAGAAATATCGGACTCGTAAATGCCAAATTAAAGGGACCACAATAATTCAATATTGACCTTTTGTGTTATTGTATTTAATGTCGTTTTCATCGTAGTTAAATCCAAAACAATGTCCTTGATGACAAGCATTTTTGTATTTGTGTTTGTCTTCATTTTCTTTTTTGTGCCGTGTTCATGTGCTGTCTTTGCGATGTTCCCATGGTCCTTAGATTGTTCGTCTTAGACTCACTATTCGGCTCTCACTAATATAAGATAAGTGATCAAAGCTCAGTAGTATTCTTAATGTATGAACAAACCTGGTAAAAGGAGATTTCTTACAAAGGTCATTGTTGAAGGCCTCATGGTGACTTCAAGATGACGGTCAACAATAAAAGCTTTCTTCAATTGCTTGTGTGTTTGTAAAAACTTTGTTTCATGTGCATTTACTCCATATCCCTTAATTATTTATTAGAAAGAAAGATATGGTACAGAAAGTTATCTGTCATTATTATTCTTGAGTTTTGTTTGAAATTAATTCTGTCCTTAATAGAAACGAAGATGGACTGGAACGGACATTCATATGTCAATATAATTTTAAAAGTCAATGTTAAGCGTACTGTTTGACTTATTCAGTATTTAGTTATTTATTTCCAAGGGGGTCGATGTCTCTGCATGCAGACTTTGGCGCTTGCCCTTAAATCAATTTAATTTTAAACTTACAATATATAAATTTTATTGTCTTGTTTATAACTAAGTTTTATCCTTAGCTGCTTTTGGCTTTTTATGTGGATCGTTTTTGGAAATTTGTTCTTTCGATTGGTATCCTTCCATTTTTATTTGATTTGATCTGCACCGAGGAAACATTAGTTTTCGAAATAGACTTCTGGAGAAAGAAGTATGGCCATTTACATGGCGATTTATTTTCTTCAGAATACTAAATTTGCAAATGCATTAAATCTTCTCGAAAACTCTGTTATATAAACAATAGGAATAAAATCAATTCAAATGCATTTTCGTACATTTAGATTAAAGATTCAGCCACTTGTATGCAATTTTGACAGATTTTGACACTTTTTGAAGGTTTTTGTTAAAATTCGTTGTATAGGACACCCAGAACTAAAATAAATGTATTGCCATTTTGAAGGGCACATGTTTACACGTTAGCAGCAAAAAATGGTTTTGGTTCTCGGTGTCCTTTGAGTAGTACTATCTTCTAAAACACTGTAAAATAGCTAAAATTGACACAAAAGGCTATTTACAGTTCGACTGCTAATAAGTAAGAAAACATACAATGGTGGCATATATTAATCTTATTTCTAATAAGTACACATACCAGAGGTCTTCTAACACGATTTTCAACAACATTTGAGCATATTCTGAAAATGATCCAACATAGGGAAAAAATCACGCCTTAATGGCCATACTTCTTTAATTTTCTGTTTCTTCGCTATGTTTTAATTTGTTCATATTTCAAAACAGTAAAGAAATGTTTATTTATTCGGTCAAATGACAGATTTAACTGCACGTAATACGAATTTAGATATCCATTTTATTGCCTACTCACACGATCGTTGATCACTTTTGATCAAACATTTGAAATACAGAATTCCATTACTACAAATAATCTGCAACTAAAAAAACAATTACCTATGGTTATCTAAATTTAGTACATCGGCAAACAAATACCGAAGAAAGAACGAGGAAGGGGGAATTCTAAAATCATAAATCCAAAATCACTGCAATTCAAATCCAACACGAATTGAGACAGTATGACAAAGACAAAACAAATAAACAAAAATGAATAAGAACGCCACACAACTAAAGCACTAGCAGTGTGAACCCCTATAAAAACTGAAGTATCATCAAGTGCTCCAGAAGGGTAAGTATAATCTGCTTCACGCGTGGCACCCGTCACACTGCCAGCGAAAAAGTCCTGTTTGGTAACAGTCGGTGTTAGTCAGTCTGGTAACAAACTCTGGATCTATCCAAAGATATCTGTTCTCATTTGTGAAATAGAAACATTGTAACGGTTTGTCAAATCATGGCTACGACCGTAAAACTTTTGTAGTGACAATTGCAACAAGGACTGAACATACCCTTGATTTATAAGTTTTTGAGACAGTAATTTTGCTCTGTTGACAAAATCGCTGTACAAACTTCAGGTTAGCAATAGCGAATGATAATGCATTTGGTTTTGGTGCCATCACCAGAGTATAAGAAAACATATATTTTTATGTTTGGTGACGATCCTGCATCCATTACCAAAAGATGCATGGGTGTAGAGTTAATCGAAATCTCTCAATGAATTCCACTCAAACCGGTGATAGGGGCCGTGTTGAACTTACTATGAGGTGTGAGCAAAGTTCAATGTAGAAGGCCTCATGGTGACTTCAAGTTGAAGAAAAATAATAAAAGCATTGTTCCATTGATTACTTCTTACATGTATTTGTAGAGACTTAATGTCTAAAGGAGTCTAGGATGTTGTTTATTTCGCTGAACCTGATTACTCTTTATTCAGGGGCCGACTCCGACCTACCGTTGGGTGTGGGGTTTTCTCGCCGTTCATTGAAAATCTTATGGTGGCTTTGAGTTGTTATTACTACCCTTTGGGCCGTTGTCTCTTTGACACATTCCCTGTTTCCCTTCTTTTTTCTAGTATCTCATGTGCATTTATTGTTTTTTTAACAGAACATCCAGATTTTCCTTTGGCATTTGTTTGTCCTTTACACTGATATAACACGTTTAAACTGCATGTGATGTTTTCGTGTCATCAAACAATAGGGATTACAGTAGGCGAACGGGAATTGCAGTAAATCCTGGGTTAACCAAAATGTAATCAATCTTCAAATTAGTTTGACAAATACGTCATACTTGTCAGTACTTATTTATATTTTTCACGTGTAGGTTGATTGCATCAATTTTGGGTGTAGATTGTGTCACGTGCATTTCGAATCGTGAGCATTTTATCACACAAACAGTGATTTGTATTTATATTTCGTTCGGGTTTACCTTTTTTCATGTTTTCATTTTGTATTGTACTTAAGTTTATCATCATGATTGTAAATAGCCTATTAAGGAAATCGTTTAGCATGTGACCTCTGTCCGAAGTGTCGTACGTAATAGACATATGAGGATAGAAAGTTTTCAACGATAACAGTTTACTATTTTCACTAATGATCACTCCATTATTATTTATATTCTTAAACTTTTTCTTAAATGAACATGGAACGCGCTTTTCTACACTAGTATGCAGGAGCCTAGATATTCTTATGACGATCCCTCACTAAGCTAAAAAAAACATATTCCTGATATGTTTGCGACATGACATTATTGTAGTGGCAAATACCGAAACTCGTCAATGTTGACAACTTACGTTTTTATGAAGATGAAAATAAAAATATCTGAAAAATTAGATACCAAAAGATTATTAGAATCTAAAAATGAATGAAGGGTTTATCAAGGGATTTTTAACGAGTTAAGGAAAAAACTTTGATCAAGGGAGGTACTCCTGATATTCCACTGATTTTCGAAAAATTAGGTGTTGAGAATTTCCAAAATATCAATTTTAAGGTCAGTGATATGACACTGTTCAAAAGGACTTTTTGAGATGCTTGTCATATATTAGTAAACGTTCTTTAGTTACAGTCCACCAAGAGGTACCGACTGAAATTGTAGTAAATTTTATTTGAATTTTTAAAAATAAAACATTTTGAAACATTCACCTGAGCATTTGCAACAGCTACGTTACAACTTTTGGGTGAGAAGAATTTTGTCCTCAGATACATTACCTTTTCATGGTGCATCTATCGATAAAGTTAAGATTACTTTGTGACGTATAGTTAAAATGAAGTCATAACCTTTCTAATTCGTATATTCAAGTAATTTCAGAAGTTTGAAAAGAGAACTATACATGACTAATAAAATCTATTTTCGAATATATACAGCATCTCCGCGAAAAAACAGGGCATATTTTAATTTGAACAATTTTAAAGAAAACAAGAGAAGAATGTATTTCAATTAACTGCTTTAATTGATCAGCATCCCAGTTGTGTGGTCCAGCTACACAAATTCCATTCATACAATTAGATACATTTTATTTTTTTAAATATTGACTGTCAATACTGAAACTCAAACTTATAGTCATCTACTTATTACTATAAACTTGGTTAAAAATGAAGGGTATGGAGACAAAGTCTCTACAAAGAGATATCTCTATGCAGATCGTACCTGCAACTCAAGAGTTTGAATGGGTAAACTTTTCATATTTAAATAACAGTCAAGTATATCCTTCTCTGTACATCGAGACAAATTTTCATGGTGGTATAGTTTATACGTTTTTAGTAGAATAACATATGTAAGACACCAGTCACCTGCAACTCTATAAATAATACAGTGAATAACTCATCAAAATTAATTTTAGCTCTTTTTTATAAGTTGTGCAACGAGAAACATCATTGTGTTTATGCTTGTTTTGCATTATCTCTTTACAACATATTTGTTAACGTATCAAACTATAACCAATGATGTGGTTAATTGATTATAATTGCAAAACAACATTCGAAAGAGTTGTTTTACGCCGTTTCGGATAACGTCACACATCATTAAAAGTAACATTGCAGTAGGTATGTCAGTATAATAGTTTTTTATGTAACTTAAATGGATATTTTTTAAGTTTGCGATCATTTAAACACTTGTTAAGTACCAAAACATTAATGTAACAGCGATAATTTATAATGTCCATAACTGTGTGATTTATCACAAAAGTTCAAATGAAAACGACTATTTATACTACACATCGGAAATGAGTGTACTGAAGTTCTTGCTTTCGTAATGTCTTTGAACTTAAAAATGGGCCAATTTACAATTCAAACCAAGTATTAGACTATGATTTTTTTTTTTTTTTTTTTTTTTTTTTTTTTTGTTTGTTTTGAATTTTTCATATAGGGTTATATGATGGTATTATTTTTCATATGTGTCATATATATAATTATATTATAATGACCAAAGACAGTATTGTTACCTCAGACCAATACGGCTGTCAGATACCAGCAAACTTATTGCATAACTTTTATGAAAAATGGCATTGTATGGCATCTTTTTCAACTAGCGTCGTCAAAGCTATGGGAAATATGTTTGGAATTTGTGGTTTATTTTTTTTTTTTTCATCTTTTTAAAAAAAAATGTTAACATCTTCATTGGATGAATATGCTCTAAATATTAATCCAATCAATCTACCATGTATGAATATGCGATATTGACATTTCCTGGATTCATAATTGGAAAAGCACATTTTTGTGCTTCATGTTAAAATAAATTTGTCAAATTCCCAAGGTAAAAATCCAAAGCAGATACCCTACTTGTGCAAAAGATAACAAAAATGTCGCCATGAAAGCGTAGTAAAATCTGCAACAGAATATATTTTTGCGTCCTCATGAGTCAGCATCGATCAATTTATATTAAGAATAATAATGGTAGGCAAGTCACCCTCCACTACACAGATATTTGAATTCGTTTTAATTACTTGGAATGCAACATCATTGTTAAAGGATAATGTTCCGAAAGATCTAAAATAGAAAATCTTTTTTTTCCAAAAATATCATATATACAAAGCAAATATCTAAATCCGACGCATGCATTCTGTAAAGAAGTCTGTAATAAGCATGTCTTTACTCGTAAAAGTTTCGATTTCCAACAAATAGGAAAAGAAGGGAAACGGGGAATGTGTCAAAGAGACAACGACCCAAAGGTGAGTAATAACAACTCAAAGCCACCATAAGATCTTCAATGAATGATGAGGAAACCCCACACCCAACGGCAGGTCGGAGTTTGCCCCTAAATAAAGAGCAATCAATAGACATAAAGTGAACTAACTAGAAAACAGACCAGACACACAAAGGCTAAATGAATTTCCTGATTTAGGACAGGCGCAAACCTGCTGATACGGGATTAAACTAGTTTTATTGGGCACATATAGCCAATGTGATATATCAAAAAAAACAATCGTAACAACAGTAAAATTCAGTTGGCAACAGGACTGAGTCAATTGTGAAAAATGAAACTGAAAGAACTAAATATACGGACATAAACATGAAATCACAAAAGACTATTAGCAGTTAACTGACATGCCGGCTCTAGACCCATTACCAACTGACAAATTAAGTTATGTACCCTCAGTATACAGGTATGTACCCTCAGTATACAGTTATGTACCCTCAGTACAGTATACCCTCAAAATTTCTTATTTGAAACAATAAAACACGTTTTAGCCAGCATATTAACATTTGAAATTTACTTTCGAAATTGAATAAATATTTTTAAATCACAACCTATCTGAAGGACATTGTTTGAATTAGAATCGAGAGAAATATGTCTTTTGGAATTTATCTTAGATTTTACTGTCGCATATATCCATGTTCTAGCTCTAGCGGGTAGCCAGAAAACTCGATTTGCAACAGAAAAATTATAACCTCAAGTCCTATAGTACAGCTTTGTTATCTCCTAAATGTCGAGAACCTCTCAGGAAAGTTAAATATTGACGCCGTTCGTAAAACAGTCGCGTGCACTTAGAAATTACTTCTGAAAATGCAATACATTTATGTAAATCAAAATTTATATGGTAAATCAAAAATTAGTCCTTAAGTACGCACATCTTTAGGATATATTATTTGTTGTAATGGATTTCGGTTTCTCCAATGTATGATATGCAGTTATCATGAAAGCTGTGTAAAATGAAACAAAAAACAATATAATGGATAAATGCATGCATTAATACCGCCATCTTTTATAATGGTTACCTCTACAATTTTTCTACGCCCCACTACTTAAAAGATAACGTTCTGAAACGTCTTCCTTAGAAAAGCTATTATGTTATAATTTTTCATAGTCAAGTAATTTCATGAATATGTGAAAAAAAGAATGTAAACTAATACGTCCTTTCGTAAAATATTTAATACGTGAATTATCAAATTTATGGTCAATAAAATAAAGCATCTAAGAGAAAACAAGATCTCATCAACTCTAATTTAAACTTGCGTAACAAGAAACATTATTATATTCTTCCTTGTTTCTTCTCTTTTTGCAACATATTTGATAATGTAATACAGCTATAACAAATGATGTGGCTTATTGATTTTAATTGCTAATTATCTTCGGAAAGCCTCATTTTATAACGTTTCGGATAACGTCATACATCAGTAACAAGTACACTGCAGTAGATCTGTCAGTAATATAGTCATTTACGTAAATCTTTTTTAGTTTGCGATCATTAAAAAAAATTGAAATACCAAAACATTATTACAGAAATCTATTATATTGTCCATAATGTTATGGTTTCACACATAACTTATTTTGTATGATAAAATGAAACCGACTATTTATACTTCATAGTTGAAATAAGTGTCCTGAAGTTCTTTTAATCCTGATGTCTGTAAATTTAAATATGGATCAATTTACGATCCAAAACCAAATATTAAAAAATGATATAATTTAAGATGTAAAAAAATGGATAACAGGAAACACCTACAATGGCTGAAAATTATAATTACATGCCACAATCTTCCAGGGCATTACATAGAAAAAAACACGTATAAAACAAAATACAAACGTAGACAACGATAGGAACTCGGGACAGCCGGACTTGGTACTCTTAGACTCTACTCTTATTCGATTCTAATGCTGCTGATGAGAGCTTACTCCTTGAAACACGTGTAAAGTATAACAAAATTTAATGTTTATAATGCAACTTTGATATATTTGTATTGTTAAACCATTGCACCTATGCCACTGCTGTGGGAGTATAGGTACCCGAGAGTATTCACAAGTCCAATAGTCAGATTTGTCTTGCATAAAAATTTACCTTGCGTTTTATAGAAACTACTGTTTTTTTATATAAAAAAAATTCTAACCCCTTAAAAATATTACGGCTTCCTTCCGTGAATGGCACTCGGTAGATGTCCTTAGTACTTAATTTGGATTTCTACGTCGCTATTTTTTATGAGTACTGCTTTCCTGACTATGTTTGGATTATGGCTTTCCATATTATTTGATTCTAATGCTGGTGATGAGAGGTTACTGCTTGAAACACGTGTACAGCATAACAAAATTTACTGTTTGTAATGCAGCTTTGGTATTCTTGTATTCTTTGTAAGATATTCTTGTGAATTTTTAATATAGTGTTATAGAATGGCATTAATCAAATATGTCCTGCATTATTCCCAAGAGCAGTCATGTTGCTTCTAACCAATACGGCTGTCCGAGGCCCGCTAGCTTACTGCATAACTTATATGAAAAATAGCATTCTATGGCACTTTCGTTATCATCAACTATCCAATTCAAAGGTAAATACCCCATGTAAAAATATGACCTTGAATGCAATATGTTTTTCCGTCCTTCATGAGTCAGCAACAACGGCAGTAGAATACCGAAGGAACAAGGGAAGCGATGCCTACAAAAATCGAAGTCCAAAGACATGGCAAAAACGGTAACAGATAAAACAAAGACAAAACTAGGACGCAAGACAGCTACAATGCACGGAAATAAAAAGATAACATTAAGAACTAAGGCACTCATAGTGTGAACTCCCATGAAAACCGGGAGTGACATCAGGTGCTCCGGAAGGGTAAGCATGTCCTGCCCCGCTAGCGACACCCGTCACACTATCAGTGAGGTATATAGCGTTTTGAAAGGTCTGTTTGGTAGCGGATTGGTTAATGTCATTTTCTAACAGCAACGATTTATTTTCATAACAAATAATGGTATCCCACCAACTCCTGTTCCAACAAACTAAAATTTGATTTCAATTCAAAGGTAAATACCCCATGTAAAAATATGACCTTGAATGCAATATGTTTTTGCGTCCTTCATGAGTCAGCAACGATTTATTTTCATAACAAATAATGGTATCCCACCAACTCCTGTTCTTGATTTCGTTTGATTTACTTGAAAATGTTAAATTAATAAATACAGAAAATGTTCCAAAAGCTCCAATATTGAAAGTCTTTTTTTTTTTCTCAAATATATCGTATATAAAACAACCAATATCAAAATCCGATCTATCCATTTAGTGAAGTAGAATATGGTATATTATTAGGTACTTTTAAAGGACTTAACATCGAGGTAATCATAGCAATCGGCATTTGTACGAGTGTTTTTTTTTTTCTATTGTTTAAATACCATTGGATATTAGACAGAAAAAATCCTGCAACAATACTTTTTGCTTATTGATAAATTTAGACTTTGCCTTCCGTGTCAATGTCTTTGGAAAGACAAACTTTTGATTCAACAAATTATAGTAAAAACTTTTCTTGAGTTTAATATTTTTATTCACTTTCTTGTTTATTTTGAATGATACACATAACATATAGGAATTTACAATTGATGTGCATGAACATATTCCGTCAGGAGGAGTGACTGATAAGCATGTCTTTACTCGAAATAGTAAATTTCGATTAACAATAAACAAGCTTTAGCGAGCATGATAAAATCTTTTTAAATTACAACATATCTGAAGGAGAATATTTGTCGGCAATAAAATTCGTTTTTAACTACAAAATATACATTCTATAATGGAATTTTTGTAGTAACGATAATTTTGTTTGGGGTAAAACCATGCTTTAAGGTCGGAACCAATAGCGACGTCACAGTGAATACTCAAATCAAATGTCAAGTTATTTTAATAGATTTCAATCGTATTTTTATATTATTTGCGCTAAAATGGAGATAACCAACGTGCATTTAAGATCTTTTAGAGTTTATATTAGATTTTACGGTCGTAAATATCCGTTTTCCGCCAGAAAATTCAATTTGTGCCAGAAAATCTACTAATTACCCATTAAAGCCCTAAAACACACCATGGGTATCTCCTAAAGGTCGGGAAATTTTAATCCTCACCTAGAATGCATGAAATGTATGTAAATCGAAATTTATATCGAAAAATTAGTCCTTTCGTACGAGCTTCTTAAGAATATATTAATTGTTGTGCTGGATTTCGGTCTTTCCAATGTGTGATCTGCAGTTATCATAAATACTATGTAAATATGGCTATAAATGTGTTAACGGGTTCGAAGTACGTGCAATTAGTACGAGCTGTTATTTGAATGAACACAAAAGCAATTAATAAATCACCGAAGTTACATTAATTATAGTTTCTGCATAAGGCCATTTTGAAAACTTATTCGGTGCAGATAAAATCTAAATATTGAGATGAAAAAGAAAGGAAATGGGGTAAATGTCAAGTAGACAACATCCCATCTCCAGGTTAA
>MJUU01018654.1:118089-130026 GCA_002080025.1 Modiolus philippinarum
ATAAATCAATGGAAACAAACCACATCCAATAACCCAAATATCAAGAAACTAAAATTTTATAAGAAGACACGGACAAGCCAATCGCCAACATATTCCTGATTTGGGACAGGCGCAAAATTGCGGTGGGGTTAAACTCGTTTTCTTGGATCCAAACCCTCCCCCTTTGTGTGGTGAATGGCTAAAAAATAAAAACACAAAAAGACTCACAGTAAAAGTTAAACTAGAAAAAAGTCCTACTTATCAAGACGAGTACCCTTACAATGAAGTACATAAAACATGAAGACAATACACACAGGTATTGTCCGGACAAATGCTCAAGGGAGTATGAACTGAAGAAAATTAATATAGTAAAAAGCATTTTTATTTTTCCTTTAACATTTATTTTGTTCTTATTTGATACATTTATTGATATTACTCGTTGCACGTTATGTTTTGTATAATCCAATAATACTGATTACAGTAGGCGAAAAGCGGAAACGGAAGTAAATCCTCGGTTTATTTTTTCCATTAGTTACTAAAAATACGTCATACTTGTCAAAACTTATTTATATTTTTGTCATGTGTAAGCTGATTTGCATTTATGGATTTTGTCACGTGTATTTTGACTCGTGACGATTGAGGCCGTACGTTGATCATAATTAATTTTTAGTTAGGGTTTTACATTTTTTGTCTTCTTATTGCGTATTGGAATTTGGTAAATGATCATATTTGCTAATAATTGACTCAGTTATCTTGCGTCTAATGTCCGGAAATATTGCTTTAATATGAAAAAGAAAGGAATTGGGGTAAATGTAAGTATGCATATAAAACATTTAAAAAAATTAAAAACAAATTCACCGATTAACGCATGCAGGAACATCGCCATCTTTTATAATGCTGTCCTAAAGCACGTTACTACTTAGAAAATAACGTTCTGAAGCGTTTTCCCCAGAAAATTTATTGCTCACCCTTCGAGATGATTATTAACAACTTTGAAATGAGACGGATTTTTCCATGATTTAACCAATTTTTGACGGTGTTTCATCGGAAAGAGATGAGATAACCTCTAAAATGAAAAGTAAAATTATTATGCACTTGGGTTTGGGGGCTGGGGGAGGGGTTCCACGCTTGGGTTGGGGGATGAGGGTTCCATTTTCTATATAGAGGTATATACAGACGTGCCGCTGGAATGTGTATGTTTTTTCAGTTGTCAGCTATATAAATTGGTAGCAAATAGTCAAATGGTAATCCCCTTAACATTCAACTGTCAGTATGATAATAATAATAATGTTGTGCTTTACATTGACCATAGAAAATAGTAGCCAGGGTGATGGACAATAGTGCACTCCTCTTCGGGTCGTGCACTATTGCCCATCACCCTGGCTACTGTTTTCGCATAGTCACGTAAAAAACAAAATTATTATATAAACAGTGTTCAAAGTTCGTGAATAAGGGTAAGCTTTTCTTTGACAAAACACACAAGCAAATTTTTTTAAGTATGAAAGTATATGAATTGAACTTAATAAAATGGATTGAACTTTTCCTTTTCCTTTCACATTTGTTTATTCTTGGTTGATATGATTTATTGCCATTATACGTGTAGTAAGGTGAAAAATAAATAAATTTACGATTTTAAATTGATACCATAAATTGAAAGAGCTTTGGTAAAGGAATAAAATCAGCCAAAAATATTGATAGTAAATGGACCTTCTTTTCAAGATATTTCACATTTTAAAAATTGGCGGGAAAAGCTCTCTTGGACTTTTACCTTAGGATAACATAGAAACATTACTGATTTCTTTCACGTGGATGGAAAATCTACAATCTAATGAAATTTTGCTTATTTCCTCAAATTTTATCAATATTTGTTTTTTTTTTCCTCAAATTCTATCAAGATTTGTAATCTTCTCCTATCTTAGCCATATTATTTTGAACATTTCACTTCCTTTAGATTCTACTGACTTTACTCAGTATTGTATATTGTTGAACAAGATTTTGCATACACTTCTAAAACCCTTCGAATTTTACTGGATACCTATACAATTTGCAGGAAAAAACGCTTTTTGAAAATGTCTATTGTCACGAATCGCAGTAGGCGGAAGCGGAAACGGAAGTAAATCTTCGGTTAACCAAAACGTAATCAATCTTTCAATTAATAGTTACTAAAAATACGTCATCCTTGTCAATACTTATTTATATTTTCGTCACGTGTATGTTGATTTACATTTATGTTTCGTGAGTAGTTTGTCACGTGTATTTTGATTCGTGTCTGGATTTCCATTTTCTCATTGTCTTCATGATTGAGTTGGCAAATAAGTGTCTATTTTAGTAAGCAACTTATGTCCAAGCTTTTGTTTGACATATACGTATGTGTTATCGAGTGGCTATACAGCTTTGTATCGTAAAATATCATCCCGAATATGAAACACAGGGGCGAGTGAGCATAGCGAAAGAACCCCGAGGTTCATATTCTGCCGAGCGTGATATTTTACAAAACATCAGCTGTCAAAAGCCCGATAACTTGCTTATCATCCCTTTTTTGTATTTAAGATTTGTATATATTGAACTGAGATTTCAAGTTCTCTCAAACTTGTGCGGGAAATTCGACAAACATGTTATTCTCGCCTTTTCAACAATTTTCAGCTTCAAAAACCTGTTTCGTAGTTTAATTTATTATTTCATCGGCAGAGGTTTTTTAACTGGATGAATATTTGACCGATTTACCCGAAATAATGTCGATTTCGAATGTTGCAGCAGCCTTTGGTTGTTACAATATTTAATCACTCCTAGGAGATTTTAATACGTCATAATGCCAAAACGTCAAAGCTCTGCAATATATATCCACAACCCAGTTTCTGCATTTTTTTACGTCAAGTTTATCTTTTTGTGTAATCATAGTTCTGTTTTGAATACATAAGCGAAAACAGAAATTGCAATAGCTGTTTATTTTTATCGTTTTTATTTTATTTCGTGTGAAAACTTGAATAAAAGTTAATGCCTTTAAAACTTTGGGAGAATTGCTTGATATATCAAGGTTAAACTCAGAAATATTCGGGTCAAGCGGATATGGCTTCTGCGGAAAGGGTCTGAAGGCTGGTATATCCATGGGTAAGGATGATAAATATTATATATATTTACACAAGAAAAGGTGTTCTATCTTTATCAACTGACTCACCCTCTAGATATTTAAATGTATGCATTATTTTTCAAAGGATCATGGAAGTCGCATTTTTTCATTAGTATTTAGGATTAGCATGAAAGGGCGCCCTCATCAAAGCCATGCTTCGCAAAACAACTTAATATTACTTAATATTACGTAGAAATCGCAGTAAATACTAATTTCAACAACTTTTGTCTCTTCAATCCATATATTTGAAAATTTAGATATCAAAAGATATTTTGAATCGTAAAAAAAGAACAAAAGTTCTACAAGAGAAGTCAAAAATAAGTTCACGACAGAACTTTGCATGGGGAAATATCCTAATATTTAATACATTTTTAAGAATTAATTAAGATTTTCCAAAATATTTATTTTCAAGTAGGTAATGAATCACTTTTCAAACCCTTTTTATAACTTTTTGATACGGTCTTTCGTTTACAGTCGACAAGCAGAGGTATCGACCGTTATTACCGAGGTTGTTCGTCAAGACATTTTTTAAATCATAGCAATCGAAAATGTCAGTGCCGGTGTCATATAGCCATTTTTCCCCCATGCTAGTCTTTCCGGGGGTAAATTCTGGATCGATCCTAAATTTCCCCCCGGAAGAATAGGCACTTTCCAGTTTTTCCCCCGTAAGCTTTACAGGGGAAAAACTGGATCAGTCCAGTTTTTCCCCCTTTTGATCATATGAGCCAGATTTTCCCCAAACGCCACCGATAGTTTTGCAACGTTTTCATCATAAAGTTTATTTTTGCTTCATTGCAGCACGGTGAAGGTGTGTTATAAAATGTCCAAAGCATTCCAGTGCCTCTTCTACAAAAAAAAGTATGACTTGTTAAAAGCACATCAATCAAAACACAATTCAAATTCCCCAAATTGGTCAATCCTACCCCATAAATGTTCAAGGTCTCAATAATGGAGATTTACATACAGTCTTTTTGTCTACTTATTTCTGTGTGTGTATGTTCACTTATTTCTGTGTGTGTATGTTCACTACCCCTATTCGAGAAATATAAAAAAATACAAAATCAAAGTTATTTAAACCTACGAAGGATAAAACCGTGGCTCAAAAACCAACTCCGAGCAAAGCCAAATTTTTAATTGAATAGATACTCTAAGGAGACGAAAAAAAATATGCAGTCAAAAATTATAGAAAAAGAATAATAACAATAATTCCTTTAATGTTGCGCAAAAACGTGCAATTCCGCTTACAAAGGTGCTTTGGCCATCTTGAAATTATTTCGAGTACGAGCGCAGCTCATTGTTGCAACAACAATATAAGCTACGGCTTTGTCTCACGTGCATTTACTCAATACCCTTTTATTGTTTATTTAAACATTATATGAAAATTATTGCATGATATTTTCATAAATTCCAACTTTTGAAAATGCTGCGGATAAAGGATAAAATCTACTTTTCTGTTATTTTAGCAGTTTCATGACAATACATGTGCAGTATTTTGCAATGCAGTCCGGAATTGATGATTTCTCTGCATGTGAAACATAAGAATTAAATACCATTATGTGGGGGAATCCCATAGATAGGGATTGGATTGTTGGCATGCATGCTTTTAGGAGAAAAGTAATGTGCAAACCAATCATGTATATCTGACTATTTTATAATACCAAATTGTCTTACAATCGACTTTATGAGTGCCCTCTGTTTGTCTATATGTTGTAATCGTAAAACTAGCTTAAGACATTAGCGCTTTTGTCGGGCAACGGATGACATGACAGCAATTGTAAGATCAATTAATGGTTGTTGAAAATCCGCATTCATGACCAGCAAAGACATGGATGTAGCGTCCTTTGACAATAAGCAAAGAATTCCGCTCAAACCGGTGCTAGGGGCCGTCTTGAACTTAACATGAGGTATGAGCAAAGCTCACTGTTGAAGACCTCATTGTCACTTTTAAGGTGTCTCAGTTGTATTATTCCGCCATTTTTGTCTAATAATTGTTCATTTAGGTGTCATTCATTAAGAAATTTAACAAAATAGTTATTTAAAATGAAAAGAAAGTTCAAATGTATTTAAAATTTATATTCCTTATCATTTTTATAACATTTTCGTTACAAAAACGTGAGCTAAAACACATGAGCTTGAAATCTGTTGCTGGATTTACAGAACACAGAAATTTTTAAAGGGAGATAATTTGATAAAATATTCTAACAAAGATATCACTAGAGAAATTAACATTTTTCAATTTTTCTCTCTTATTTCAACGGTGACCCCTAATTTTTATTTTTTATATGTTAACTACATAATGATAATTAAACACATGCAAAGTATGAAAAAATTCTATAAAAGATGTTTCAAGATATTCTCTCATATGATCATTTTCCCTGTCATTTCTTTGTAAAATCCTGAAATCTTCAGTTTCAGATTTTGCGCTTAAATGCACGGTGACCCCGAAATTTTATTTTATATTTTGAACAATAATACAATTGTGCTTCTACACAGAAAATTTCACAAAATTCTATAATAGGAAATTAATACCCTGCAGACACCTTAAGATGAAGAACAACAATAAAAGCGTTTTTTACCATGTATTTGTTGAGACTTTGTGTCATGTACATCTACTCTATATCTTTTCATTTACCATTGTACATTTGTACAAGGGGGAAATTCTAGCATGGGGGGGAAAACTGCAATATGTAAACGTATTCCAGTTTTTCCGGGGGAAGAATGGCTCTGATTCAAAATTTTCTAGGGGGAAAAATAGGATCGATCCATTTTTTTCCCGGAGGAAAACTGGCATGGGGGAAAAATGGCAATATAACACCGTCCCTGCTAGACGATTACATAAACGGTTTTAGCTGAGACGTGATTACCTTGTGACGCATAATTGAAATGAATGTTAACCATCAAGTCATAACCTTTCATATTCAAGTAACGAGTAAATAAAAAGGACACAATTATAATACACGACTTATTAAAGCTATGTTGGATAGATATAAAGCGTTTTCGAGAAAAACAAGATAATTATGCTTAAGCTTTAAGTATTCTAGAGAAAGCCTTTTTGATTTGTGTTTGTTTGTTTTTGTTTGTTTGGTTATTTTTTTATTTGTTTGTTTTTTGTTTTGTTTGTTATTTGGTTAACACCAGTGCCAAGCATGATTAATGTAGATCGAGCCAAATAATAATATCAGACAGTTTTATTTTTATTTTTATACATTTTGTAGGTCTTAGCTCATTTGTTCAAAACATAAAATAAAAATGATATGTCACCATTCATCTTTTCTTGTTATCAGGCTTTGAAAATCGTGCAAAATTCACCATTTTTCAGAAATATTTACAAAGTATATATAGGGAGCTGTGAGAACATGCTTGTTGTTTAGCTTTCATATGAAATGAATATCAGATAGATATTTTTGTTAATATTTCAGAGATATGCACTTCAGCTTTCCGATGAGCTAAAAATCTATATGTCACCGTTTGAGTAAGAGATATATTTTATATAGTTTACGAAATAAACAATCTTTATAGGGAAGGGAGATAATTCGCGGGAAAGTGAATTTCGCATCAGTCTCGTGTTTCGCATTATGTGTCAATCAAATGCGCAGTGTATTAGTGTCGATCTACCTTAAGTTTCTTTTTGGTATTCTTTGACTATATCATGTGTTTTCTATCATTCTTCTACGATTTTTTAAGATTTCATTCATGAAGTTATTTAAGAAATCTTTATCAGTCATTTTGACCATATTATTTACTCAATGTATGTTTATCTAGAGTACAATGAAAAATCAAAGGTTGTTTAGAAATCGTAGTCATATGAAATGGGAGATATTGAATGATTAACTTGAGAGAGATCACGGTAGTAGCAGAAATAATTGATATTCAAATGCTTTTATCAAAGGAGAATATATATTTTTTCCATCTGAATGTATTTTTTAGTTGGACTATACTTTGGATATGGGTTCATTATGAGGTATGAGCTAGCTAATTGTTGAAGGCCTCATTGTGACTACAAAATAAAGTGTTGTTCCTTTGATGGATTTACCATGCATTTGTAGAGTTTTTTCTCATGTACATTTAAGTCGTTTCCTGCCAATGTTAATCATTTCCTCTTTTTGCTACATTGAAACAAATTCTCAATGCGGTTGTTTGTACAACTTATGTTACATACAGAACAATTACCTGCAATTCTAAAAATAAAACAGAGAGAACCCCGTCAGCTTTAATTTCGGCTCTGATCATTAGATCGTTATGTTTTTGCTTAGGACTCACCACGTGGGACTCACAAAGGAAGGGATATTGTAGAATAATATAAATAGCCTTCTTGCTGCACTGAGACAAATTTCAAGGTAGTAGTTTGTACGTTTGAAGTAGGGAAATATATATGTTAAAGAACAAGCACCTGCAACTCTATAAATAATACAATGCGAAACTCATCAACTCTAATTTTAGCTCTTATCACAAGATGTGCAACAAGAAACATCGTTATATTTTTGCCTGTTTTCTATTATCTTTTTATAACACATTCGTTAATGCAATAAAGCAATCACCAATGATATGCCTAATTGATTGTAATTGCAAAACAACATCGGAAAGCGTTGTTTTATGCCGTTTCGGATAACGTCACACATCATTAACAGTAACATTGCAGTAGGTATGTCAGTATAATAGTTATTTATGTAATTCCAATGGATATGTAGTGCTTTTTCTAATTACGATCAATTTAACAAACTTAAAATACCAAGCTATGAATATTGCAGGAATAGTAACTGAAAATGATTTCAATGATTTTTTTTCAACATGCGCAAGCTTTACCACATGTGGCAAATTTATGAAATCAAATTTAGAAAAATTCAAATCAGAACTCTGAAGTTATTTTTAACCTTATTTCTGTTATTTTTTTTCCTTTTTTTTTTTTTTTAAATTTTTTTCTAACTTTCTTGTTTTGGAAAACATGAGTCAAATCAATTATCGAAATACGTAGTCGGAATAATGAATTATGTTTCCTCTAATTCTGATGCTGCTACCGTCAATATCAAAATACGGAGTCGAAATATGTTTCTCTAATTCTTATTCTGTTCTCGTCAAAATCAAAATACGAATTACAAAAACAGGATAACAATTAACACTTACGTTGGTTAGGAACTACAATCACATGTCACAATTTACAAGTGAACTGCACTAGAAAAACAATAATGAAAACAAGAGACAAACATAAACGAAGTCAGAATAATGAATTATGTTTTCTCTAATTCTAATGCTGTTATCACCAATAAATCAAAACACGAAGTCGGAATAATGATTTATGTTTTCTCTTATTCTTATGCTGTTACCGTCAATGTCGAAATACGAAGTCGAGATAATATTTTATGTTTTCTCTAATTTTTATGCTGTTCTCGTCAGTTCCGTTCCATAAGAGTTCAAAGTGTTCTCTAACATGTGCCTTTAGTGATCTTTTGGTTTCATTTGTTGAAATTGAATGATAACGTCAACTATGTTTGCCATCTTTCGACTTTGCCATTGTGACGGCATGGAAAAGGCGACCATGCCTAATGACATCACGCTCAAAGAGCACATATATTTCGAATCAGCAGAAAAGAGGAGTCATGCCATGTCAAGTTTTAACTTAAAAAATCACCAGAGAAACATTTCACAATTGAATCTCATGAAATACGACATTTATCCACATTCTCGATCTAAAGTGGAAAGTGGTATCTCACTCGCTGCAGTTGTAAAATCCATATATATTGCGTGAAATTAGACCTGTGAGCATGGAATAAATAAAAATAACAGTAGCACTAGGGTTGAAGCGCGACACGAGAAATTCCTTATCTACTTGAATGTCATTCAATTTATATAGATGCGACTCGATTAAGTGCCTTATTTGCGTTAATGTGCACCCTATTGCATTCAATTTATTATTGACTTAAATAAGTCATTTAATCGAGTCGCATCTATCTTCGACATCCAGTGAACATTTTACAATATAGTAGCTAGTCTTCGTCATTTTCTTCTTTGTTGCTTTTTTCTGTGTTAAGTCAAGACTTTCAAGAACTTAAGAGACTGTTAGGGATACACTTTTGTATACGAATCGTTAACATTTGATTATGCTCAAACCACCAAACTATTATACATTCTGGTTTCTTGTAATGATATATGCAAAAACTGCCTCTAATTTAATTCAGTTTTTATTTGAACTCAATTCTTTTACACTAGAATCTCATGTAAAAGTGTTCTACAATATAAATGGTAATGTGTTGGTAAGGTGAGTTGCAAAGGTAGAATATATGATTCCGAATGCCAACAGTGATGAACATCATCTCTGTAAACCTGTTAACATCGGAAAATCCAGCAAGGTCCACGGCTGGATTTTAATCCCTGCTTTGTTGTCATCTATGGCAATACCGCCTGCACTATGTCCAGCGTCCTACACCACTAGGCCACCTAGGCTATATATAAAATAATAGCTTTCGGTAACCTCGTAGGAAATCTAGATTTGTAACATAGTACACGATGAACATTTGGTTTGAAGGAAATGGATAGAAGAAGAATAATGTTGCAAAAGGTAAGATACTTGAGATATATAGATAATATTGTCTATGTTCTACAATATAGCTGACTATCTAAAATTTTACAAGGAAATATGAATGGCGTCAAGTGAACACTACCAATATTGTTTTCCTAAAACTAATAGACATTGTTATAACCAAGAAAAACACATATTCTACTTACTGTAATTGTACTTATATTCTCGGGTACTTTTTTTCGCGAATATTGCTTTCTAGCCAAGTTTGCTTGTATTTAATTTCACGGAAGTGAGTGCTTTCCTTTTAACTTTAATGTTAAATTATTACATTCGCGGGTATTTATTTTCGCAGAAAGTTGCCGACCGCGAAATTCGTGAAAATAAGTACACCGCGAAAATAAATACAATTACAGTATTTGAAGGCAACAATAAAGTAAATTTGAAGATGAAAACAAGGAAGCAATGAAGGGATATGGAGTAAATGCACACAAGACAAAGTCTTTACAAATGCATGGTAAAATAAAGCATGGAACAACGCTTTTATCGTTGTTTTTTTCTTTTTAAAGACAAAAACATTGTCAAAGCAAAACTTCATCTATTTAACATGAAACGTCTAGCCTTTAGAAATCTGTAGTGTGTGTGTAAGAGATATTTTTTCCTTATATTCAGTCCTGTGATTTCGCTAAGGGGAAAATCTTTTTTTCTCTAATATCTAGCAAATTTAGGCAACGCTTAACCAGTGTGATAAAAATATTTCTCCTCTCTTGAGAGAGAACAACTCAGGTGAAATTTCTCGCCAATTCTATTGGGAACATAATTCTGGGAGTTTTACATTATGTCATTAGAAGCATTTTCTACAACTTAAACACGTTATTTATGAAACTTTCACATTTTGATAATTAAATTTTGAAATGTTAAAAAACTCGGCAAGCCTCGTTTTCAAACATTTGCAAAGTTTATTAACTCGATGTGATAAACTTCATAATCAACTAAGTTCTCATTGTAGAAACAACAGATGGATAATGTTTCAGAGCTGTCGAATTTTATACATTAATGAATAATATCCAGCTTTATCAAGTAGCAATAATTTTTACCATGGTAATATGCAAATGTACCCAATCCCCTTTAAAAGAAATTATACTCGATATCTCTTTCAGAGATAGATCTAAGATATGGGGAAATAATGATCCATATGAATAAATGAAGAAAATGTACTATAATTGTACAAGGTATGAACAAAACTGCAAAGTTTTTATGGAAATATATTTTCACAAAGAAATAAATACCGAAGTTACCGGATAATTTGTTTCTGCATATGCGCATTTCGACAACTTATTTCTCTTCAGTTCTGATAAAAATCTAAACGTTTGGAAGACCATCAACTCAAATATGTTGAAAAACTGATAGAGAACAAATAGCAAATATTATCTAAATGTAAAGCCAAAATTGGCTAAGGACAGAGCTTTACATGAAAGAGATAGTCCTTATTTTTCAACAAAATTTACAAAAATTTAGATATTGCAAGGTTCCAAATAGAATCGGCATTCGGGTCAGCACGAAGTACAGACCACTGGGCTTATGAATACCGTCGGGGAATAACAGTCCACCAGCAGAGGCATCGACCCAGTGGTTACAAATAACAAAATACCGAAGTTACTGATAATTAATTTTCTCATTCAAATATCTATGCTATATAATCAGTAATATATAACGAGTGAGTTTACTCTCTATCTTATTCAATTATATCTAAAATATATATAAAATATAAAAGTTAGATTTTTTAAAAGGGAGGTAAATCTGATTGAATCATAATTCAACAGAATTTTAGCCTATTCTGTTCAGGACATCAGGGCATTTCAATTCAAACTTTATATCAAAATTTATACCATAATTGTTAAAAATACAGATCTTTATATTTGGGAAAAAATTGGACAGTAAAAAAATGCAAAAAAAACTATTATACTGTAAATTAAAAAAAAATCAAATGATCATACCAAGGTGTTCTCCCTCTACAGGGCATTAACATTCTGTGAAATAAAATATATTTTTTGTGTTTAAAAAAAATATTTCATTTCAAAAATATAAAATAAAATTTTGGGTCACCGTTCATTTTAACGCAAAAAAAAAAATGAAATTAGAAATTCAAAGATTCTACAAAGAAATGAAAGGGGAAACTATAAGAGGGGAAACTTAAAAATCTAGTAGAAATTTTATTCATACTTTGCATGTTGTTCGTTTTTAATCATTACAGAGTTTACTTATAAAAAAAATGTTAACAGCACATTTCTCTTATGATTTTCGTATGAAATTCGTTCAT